>JAQFYC010005180.1:0-15076 GCA_034694165.1 Tomocerus mixtus
TATAGTCTATAATAAATCAAACAAGAAACTCTATAGAAGTCAATTAGCAAATATATTTGCTTTAAATGTTCTGTAAATTGTTAATGTGTATGTAAATGTATGTAAAGTTTGTTTTTGCCTTTTGCTGAACAAATTATAAACTAACGATCGATTCATGCAGGCAGTTGGATTTTAGGACAGGCAGACGAGAAGATAGAGATAGATTAGGTTCCCCATCAAATCAATCACGTCACAAATCAATCAAATCAGACGAAAACAAACCACTAAGCTGACAGTCTGAAATTGTAAATGAAATGTGTGTTGAAAGTTGAATTTGAATTTTAAAGGAAAGTGTTTGTTGCACGGGCAAACAACACACAACTTGGTCAGGGAAATTGGTCAGTTCAAGTCAAGAGTCCGGCAATGCAAATGTTGTTCTTAAGATGCAAAGTTGATTTGATTTGATTGCTTCTGAACTTCTTTAAGAGAACTATGGGTTTGTTCTTCTTTGTTAAGGAATCAAATGAAACTTAAACCCTCACTTATCTTTAGTGGACTGAATCTGAATGAAGAAAGGAGGAAGACTGATTGTACAATATTTAAGTAAGTATGTGAGACGGTGGAAAATCCAAGAGAAACATTGACCGTGAGAGGAAGGCGAGCGAAGAACGAATGAATGTAATAGAAGGAAGAGTTCTTCTGTAGTACTATTCTATGTAAGTATGTGAGACTGGACTTGGACTGCCGCAATGCTACAACGATAATACAAGTACAACCAGCTTAAGCTTCTCACAATGACGACCAGCAGGACTGACTGGAGTATTTCTCGAGGACATAGCACATAGTAGGGGAATAAGTACTTCTATGTGTGTCTGTCTGTAGTTTCCTAGCGTATGATGAACCAAACGACGAAACCAAACCAAACCAACGCGAAAACCAACAACCTTACTACCTAAAGCTAAAGTAAAGACTGAGAGAGAGAGAGGTTCTCGCGTATCTCTTCATAGTCTCAAGTCTCGTTGGGTTCTGTTCGCTATTTCCTTCGGCTGCTGGTCTGGTCTGGTCTGTCTGCTCTCCTCTGTCTGTTCTCTGAGTCAAGGCAAAGGCAAGTCAAGTCAACTTGGTTTGGTTTGGTTGGTCCCGTCCGTCTGCTCTCTTCTTTTCTGTCTGGCATGCTATGGCAATGGCTTGGCTTGGCTTCCCTCCTTCTTCCTATCCATCTAAATAGTACATACTATGGTAAAGAGTACAGAGCAGACAGAATATTGTACAAAATGCTCTTCTCTATCTATTTCTACGTACATATACAGGGGAATAGTGGATTTCTATCAAAGAACTTCACGTACATACATATCTGTATGTATAATACAATAATACAAGGAGGGTCTGAAGCTTTTCCCAACTCTATCTATAACATAATGTATAATATCCATTAAATCTATCGATATATCTTCATATCTATGTGAATACCTATGTCTGGGCAGATCTGAAAGTACATACACACTACTATACACATCATATTCTGTGTTGTGTACTGTAGTGCAGTGTAATGTATATAATGGTAGAGATGAACTGAGCAGATCATTACCTAGTAGTCGAGTGCGTCAAAGAATCTAACTGGCTCAGCTCTTGAACTCTCCTATCACTATCTTCTTCTTTACCATCTAACTATATACATTGATACATACATCTATAAGCTATAAGTATATATAGTATAATTTAGTATGTATGCATGCATAGGATAGTGAGTGAACTAAAGTAAAGTAAAGTGAACTGAGGATGAGATGAGACTGAACTGAACTGAGAGTCTGTCTTTCTGTTCTAACTCTCTGTCTGGTTTGGTTTGGATTGCTTTCGTCTGAGTTGAGTGAGTGGATGGAGTGAGAGTCTGGAGCGGATGCGGAGGAATAGTCAGAGACGAGGAGAGGGCAACGCTGTGTCGACAACTGGCCTGGCCCGCAATTGCAGTGAGCCGGCTCGACTCAACGAAACTTGGCTTTGGCTTTTCCCTTCTTCCCTGCCTTGGCTTCCTTAGCTTTGCTTTTGCTTGCTACACGTTACTTTACCTATACATACTACATACTACATACAAAGTGTAAGCGAAGCTATAATATTCTTCTTAACTACCATCCAATATACAATATTTGTAGCTATATGGCAAGTAACTAAGTATATGTATGTACCTAAGCTTGTATATTTGTAAGATTACATGATACAAACAAGCTAAACTAACTCTTATGTACATTACAGTACACTGCACAACTGTACCGTACCTAGCATTTATACTCTAGAGATGTATGTACTGTATGTACAAGAAGACGTGCTATGCCATTCCATAAGTAAAGTAAAGTAAAAGGCAAGTCAGACAGACCAAACCAAGCCAAGCCAGGCCAGACGATACATACCAGAAAGAGCGAGAGGGCCATATAGCATAAGCCAAACCATGCCAGAAGGATATAAAGGATTTTTTGCAGCAACCAAGCCAAACGATAGTGAAGAACGAAGCCAACGCCAAGCCAAGCCACCCTATTACTATTGTATGTACCTTTGCATTGTAATTGCCTTCCTACTCTACTACAATCTACAACTATTGTAAATTGTAACTACCTACAGGCTACAGCCTACGTTAACTTAACTCTGCTTTGTACTCCTGAGGACTCTCCACTCACTCACTCATTTACTTTACTCTTCTACTAATATTATACGAAAGAAATACGACAACCAAACCAAACCAACCCAGACGAGAGTGAGACCAAAGCAAAAGCAAACCTTTTATCAAATCGTATCATTTGGATTTCTAGGCAGACCAAACCAAACCAGAGTACTTATGCTTACTTAACTTACTTGCTACAGTATTGCTATACTAAAGAAACTGAGACGGGGGAATTCTGAGAGAGGTTCTCGTCTCGTTCTCACAACATATATGTACAAATACAATACACAACTACAGATACATAGAAAGAACCACAACCAAAAACGATATCGTAATATAAGAAATTCATACAAAAATCTAACGATGGAGACAAGACTGCATTATTATATTAGTTATTACTTATTTAATAGCTACTATATGTGAAGGCAAGAGCAAGACACATCCCATGACGTATACTAACTAACTATATGATATGTATTTGTAAGCTAACACATTATTCTGTAACTCACGTTATGTTATGTTAGGAACATTACCTGTTTATTATTATTATGTCTGGCTGGATCTACCCTAATGATAGTATAACACTTATTAATATTTCTTTACCTACTATATAATGTAGTACTATAATATGTAAGTATTACTAATATATATTACCTTTACCTTTACATAGCTATTTAGTTTGTATTTCCCTAACTATCCTTTTTAGTATTTTATTTATTTGAATGCATACACAATACACACTGCAGACGGCAGGCAGACATACAGACTGTGCCCAAATGAACACATTTCTTTGTCTTATTTGGTATGTATTATTTATGTAACCACTTACATACATAATACAAAAGAGATATACGTGTTCACAGTATGTGTACACATAGAGGTACATAAATGCAGACAGAAAGAACAATATCATTATCAAATTAACGCATTCATTCACAATGAATTCCATTCAAAGCAAAACACTTACATGTAGTTGTTAGGAGCTTTATTGACAGATGATCAAAGTTAAAAGGCCAATTTTCCAATACATGATAATAATGATATAATGGAATGGTATGCAGCTTATGTGAAGCATATAGTAGATATATCAATGAATTGTACTTAGAGAATGAATGTCTCGGGAATTTTTTGGTAACATTGGCTATTTGTATACCTGCTTAATGTAATGACTGTCTGTCTGCAAGCACAGGTAAGCAAAATGGGAAATCCCAACATAACATAAGTAAACGTAGAAGGAAGACATTAGAGTAGAAAACTTGTATGCAAATATTTGGAAAAATCCCGACTTACATTTTCAGTTTGATAAAGTTTTCTGGACAAAAATATGTAACGATATCCAATATGAACTGAATGTTGCAGTTACTACCTTATTTTCAATTTTTTGCAATTTATAAATTACACGAGCTTTTATATATTTTACGTTTGCGCCTATCATGTATAATTATACGAACAATTTTTAATAAATGATAAGTTGATGGTAGATTAGTGCATCGAAAGATAAATATAAAGAGTACCTATACCAAGAGTACATAGATTACCTGATTAATACACATTCTTGTAAAAATACAATTTATAATACTGCATTGCAAAGGTACAAGATACATTAATTCTTTATTAAATGAAGAACAGAAATACTCACTCAAAGAGGCGATTATCTTCAAACTTCCTAATACAATCAATCAACAAAGCACGTACTAGTGTCCCATACATACAGAAATAGCAATAACTCTGTTCATGCAAACGTACTATATACTTTATATTACATTAAGCTTTTCAATATGAACCTATGTTTAGTCTACTCTAATATGTAGTGTAAGCATCCTTAAGCTTGAGTGCATCTGTCTTGTATTCTTGGGCTTTAACTTGATTTTGTTCAGCTAAACCGGAGTTAAAATCAGAAGAGAGCTAAGTTCAGACTATATAATAAGTGCATAGAAATATTTTACTTACGTAATAGTCTGCGTATGCAAACAATGAATCTTACCAATGTATAATACCTACGCACATTCGATACAATATGCATGGAGATGCACATGCAGTGCGCTTATGTAAAGTTTTCTTTCAATATTTCCCTATTTGTGTATATTATACATTTCAGAACTAAAAAGAACGCTTATTTGCATGGTATTTCTTGTAACAGCAGTGTAATTTCCCATTAAAGGGTGCTAACAGCATCTTGATCTTAATATTAACTGCTTCTGCTCTATGTACCACTGTCCGAGCAATAGCTGTGACAGACAATGTCATGATCAGGGAAAACAAAATAGACTTTGCACAACTATTCATAATAGGCAAGTATAGGTAATTACAGATATATTACAGGTGAATAAAATGATGCTAAATACATACAACTGAGTAGCACATAATTCCAAAGAGAATGTGAAAACAAAGATATGTACAGAAGTACGAGCATTCTTCATTGCATTTGAGATTAACATGTTGTAGTATTATGTACGTATAGCTAAGCATTTTTATAATGCAATGCTGGATGCCCACAGAATCTTTTGAAACTAATGATGTATTTGCAATATAGTTAAGGTAACTTTTGAGGACTCAGATCAAAGTGTGATATAATGTTCCTATATTATTGTTACTTGTTGTTCTGCCATTAGTTGGGTTTGGGTCGGTTAGTTGCTGGTTCCGTAATTGTTGTAGATCTTACCCATCTTTGAAAAATTGAAAAAGCCACATCATCCGGGCCACAAACACAATGAAAGTAGCTATAAGTATGTACATACATTACAATTGCATGTATCTATCAGTCTTATACTTTTCTAAGTGTTAAGGTAACTAAATACTATATAGTACGGTAACTACACTATGTAGGCACAAACTTATTAAGAATGTGGGATTTAGAATTTTGGGGTAGAGATGATATGGTAATGCTTTGGATTGGATTGAAAATGATGATGTAGTAATAAACATAAAGTGAACCTACCACCTTACAGACAGCTAGAAATTCTTACACAGATAAGAAATCATGCTCTCGCTGTATTAGTCGAGTTAGAGTTAAATTACTCCTTCGTCGCATGCAAATGCATAATATAATCCAACAATCCAACCCTACCTATCCTCAGTCTATTATATAATGATAAATAAATATGGAAAAGGAATGGAATAGTTAGATCAAGTTAAAGTAAAGACAGCTTCACTGAATTTTACTGTTTAGCTATTTTGATGCACTGCTGATATGCATTTACATAAATATCAAGCAACTTACTTATACCATTAATTGTATAGTACTATTACAGATAAAGTTAAGAATTATAGGCAAAAGAGATGTCTGACAACACGTGTAAAGCAATATTTAACGGCTCCAGTTGGACACTTACATGCAATGCAACTCCAATTCAAAATTCTTATAGCTAACCTACAAACGAGTTTATTTCCATAACAAAAGAAGATATTTAATAAAGAACCTTGAATTTTTAATAAAACTTTTCTGCTATAGTACAATACTAGGTAGATGTAGGTAGAAAGGAGCTTAAGCTTAATCAGGTACAATAAGACAAAGGTATAAATAGTCAGATGATCCACACAGATAGACAATGACAACATTTTTCCTCTTAAATTGGCCTGACTGCATGAACTGCCTACATATACATATATATTTATAAACAAGGATGGTAAAGTACCTAATGTCGTCTACTTAGATACACATTTTTATCAGTAGCTATATCCGGAATTAATTTAGGAGCTTAATTTTTATCACGGGAAGGGAAGCTGAAACTAAAAACTAAATGAGCTAATTGATCACTCTACATCATTGCGAGTCTTAACTTATTAAAGTTTTTAATTCATATGGAAGTTATCATTTGATCTGTCTACAGTCTACACTCTACACCGGGGTCAACTACGCGTACTATTACAATTAAGTACAAAACCTCAATATCAGTTTAGTACGTAAATTAAAGAAAGAATGAAATGGATAAGGCTATAACGATACAGGGACTATCATTCTGTAACAGAAGAACAACACAAGTCATAAGTGCAACGAAAATGTCTAATGGCTAACGCACACCTGTCTAATTAGCTAACAAGTTAGCCAATTAAAGGAATAATTATTACGGTACGCTGTTCTGCAGTCTTTATCTATTTTGTATTTAATGCACCTATGCATTGTATGCACAGTACATAACACATTAACTACAATTACTAAGTGAAGGAACTGACATTTTATTTTTCTAAATTCTAAATATACATAAGATAAGTAGAGAAATGCATAATGCTACATATAAATAATACATCCTTCACTTCACCTTACCTCTTCGTCTACCATTCCATAAATACTTTGCTCTGCTACACTAAACTGAAGATAATATTATTATGCATCTAATTTATCAGTGCCACATCAAAGTCATAATATCATTCCATTCCTTCAGCTCAGCTCACTCAGCTAACTTTTAAAAGCCTACACGGGATTGTTACTTGAATCGAAACGAAAAGCACCACATATATATAATACATATAGTATTTACTTAAGTGCGTTACAATTTTTTTCGATATAATTGTAAATGCTGTACATAAATACAAAGAACATGTTACATATACTTACAAATACAATACATAAAGCAGAAGCAAGCAGTGAAGCAAAACAAGAACAGAAACAGAACAACTATATGGGAAAGGTCCGGTACTTTGTTTTGCGTTCTGTTCTCTTTACGTTCATTATCCAATCCAGTTCAGTTTTATGTATTCTAAATGCTGTACATGTAGTATAGCTACTAAATACTAAATAGCTGCCTGGCGTGAGTCTGACTTGACTCAATTTAAAAGAAATTAAAGTCAGCATTATTAATTGTGAGTGAGTAACATTAAGTAGTCTGGATCTGGTCTCGTCTAGTCTCGTTTCCTTTGACTCACTGACTGAGCTAATACAGATTAGCAATTTCAGTTTCAACTTCAACTATGTATCTGTACATTATGTATCATAGGATACGCAAACATTTTGTTAATTGCAACAAGCTAACTTTCTTTCGCTCTTGTTCTTGTTATGTAGATGCATTATGTAATAAATAAGTAACTAGACATACATACATAATAGCTTCTGTATGTATTGCTACTATTATAGTTATACACACATGTAAATTGCAATATGTACACATAATGTGTGGGTATTTGAAAATTCATTGCATTCTACTTCACATAAATCTTAAATGTGAGTTGTATTGAATGCAAAAGTCATACATATTCTCCAACAACTTTGCCGTCAACTCAAGCTGTGTCTTGCAAACATACGAAACACAACACAAGTGTATGAAACAAAGTATTTATTACACTTACACTGCAAGTCTACTTTATACAATTACATCTGTGCCTTTGAATGTGCATTATGTGTGAGTGTACGAATAATATCAAGAAAAAGTGTAAGTTAGCTTTAGCTCGATTTATCCATTCCCCTTTTGCTTGTTAGTTGCTTTTTCTTGCAAGTAATTATAATTATACCTGCTATACCTCTACATACCCTACATTATATAATAAATGGTCTGCCCTGCCTACTACTACGACTACAATATAGGATTGTAATTGTAGCATGTAGTACTTGATAGTGTAATATAGTTGTGTATACTGTACATATCATGAGAGCAGTCAATTCAACAGTTTCATTCTTTAAACAAGACTGATTGTGAATTTGAGTTTGAGACTGATTGTGAGTGAGGATGGACGTAAATTACTTTAGTTTACTATTATTACTAATGTTGAATGTACTCTAATCTTAGCGTTTTACTATTCACTATATGGCATTGTTTCACTATTTCTACGGGATGAATTGACTTGAGTTGACTTGACTGACGGAAAAGTTACGCTATACCACGTTTCACATGCGAAACAATCTATTCATCTTTCCGGTCTAAAATCTAAATGTGATTCAATTCAATAGAATTCCAACAAAAGTACCTGGAATGCATGGTGTATGGAATCCTATGTACATAGTATGTATGTATGAACGAATGTATGAAGGTAAGGTACAAGTACAACTGATAGTGTATAATAAGTAATGCAATTAATACTTAAATACTTACGTATGTACGAGCAGATCAGACTACTGGGTACCTTACGTACATACATACATAATGAACATTATTTAGAAACATTCACTACTAAATACTTATTTAACTTGAATGTTGAATCCATACATTCACAACACCCACGTAGGTATGGTGGTAACATTGTACCAAAGTGTGTTACATAACATATACCTACTTATTAGCAGTATGCGCCGCATAATAGCACGGGCATCGATACATTTATTAAAGTAAGGAATCACTTTTTCTAAAGCTTATCTGTTATTATGTTAAAAATACTTATCGTTTCTTCCGAGTGCAAATACACACTTACAATAACGAATATAGATGATAGATTTTTTGGAGAGTGGGTATCTGCATGTACCCATGTTTATAGAACTTCAGAATATTTAGAAGTAAAAAGCTTAAATGGCAATAAAGGGCATACGTTATATTTATTCTTAAGTATGAAATACTGAAATACTATAATTATGTATAATTGTAATTTCGATTCCAAGATTCCAGCTTACTATAAAAAAACTGGAATTTGTGTAAGTAAGAGATATTTCAACACATGAAAATGTAATGTGTTGATGAAAATTCTACTTAAAAACATTTGGCTGCAGCCCATCCCCCAAAATCCAGAAAAAGTTGAATGAAAGTTTATTATTCCATTTCATGTTTCGTATTCACATTTTAAGTCTCAAATTGGTTAAAAACGCGAAAAGTTTGTCTCCATGCGACTATATTGGCTTCAAAATCTGCAACCTCTTCGAGGAACTCATTTCAGGGGGCACCCACAAATATGATTCATATTAATTTGTGTTCTGTTTATCATTCATTATTATACATATTCTTGAACACAGTTTTCATGTTTCTGTTCCAGTGATAGCTATAGTGATAAGTAATACTCTCATTGGCAATCTTCGAACATGAAGGCAGGGGAAGACAGGGTATACTAATAATAAAAAATATATATCATACTTTCATGATAATATGCATTTACAATGTAAGAATATTTCTACAATAATTTGGTTTTTTTCTCATGAGTAAATTAACAACGAGCAGATTGGCTTAATATTTCTAATACATACATAGTATATAGTACAGAATAATTGTCTGAACAGACAGACAAGTAAAAAACTCGCTAACAATAAGGTACATAAAGTCTCATCGCTTTCGATTGACTCACATTGAGATTCTCATGAACTATAACATAAACCCTGATGTGATGTGATACCCATCCATCCTCTCCTCTCTCGCTGCCATGGTTCGCGGAGCATTCCTACCGCTTTTTTATTTTTCATTCCTATTTATTACCGCTGCCATTACATCACTTCTGGCTCCCACACACTTTTATTTTATCCTGTTTCCCTATCTATGAATGAATGAGATTCCATCCAAGTCTAACTCCACTCCAGCCATATGGTATGGAGTGGAATCTAAATAAAAACTCTCATTTCCATCCCGGTTCCTTAACTAAACTGTGGATTATCGTTAGTAAGTTTAAATTGCAAGGGAACTCTGTATTCTCATCAATTAAATTAGTACAAATAGTATATAGTACACCCATTCTATAGTACAGAATAGTAGCTCATTCCACAAGAATGTAATGTTGAATGTAGCAAAGCAAGCAGCAGAAACACAACACAAATAAATTCGTATCCGTTACACAACATTACATTATTAAACTCATTATAATGTAATATGTGTTCGTATCTAATGTATACTTATAGCTAAATCTAATAAGGGGGTAGCTAAAAGCTATAACAGAGCAGAGCAGAAACTGAAACTGACGTGAAATGAAATGAATGTATGAACATTTCCATGTGATGTGATGAGGACAGATAGAAAGACAGAACCCTCGCTCGTCATCATATCATCAACATCGTGTATATCATGAAATAGACTTGGATACTAATTGTGTTATGTTACGTTCAGTATGTGTGTGTAATTGAACTGAACTGACATCCAGTCTCATGTCAGTCAGCACAACACAACTAACAACAGAGTAGAAATTTCAGTACCTATGTAAGAAATAATAATCATTATTGCTCCGATAAAAAAAGTATTTAGAATTTACTATGCTACGTAAATAATATCAAAACATTAATAATGAGTAAATATAGCAATTATTTTTATATATTTATGTGTGTACTATATTTTATATGTACTTGCAATTTCAACCTACGTATCTACTATCTACATAGTACATAGGGTTAGCTATGATTCCCATAAAATATTATTACTATCTACACAGCACATCATCATTATATAATTTATTAATAATATTACCGCAGTTAATATTTATTTTTACCATAACAATTTACGTAAAGCTGAAAGTCTGTTCCCTAATGCTTACCTACGCCTACAACGTACGTAGAGTAAATGTACATATTAGCTATACATATACACTACATGAACCGAAATTAGTACATGATATAATATAATGGAAGGTAAGTTGGAATATTATAAGTTCAAAATCTTGACAGGCAGGCAGGCACAAGAGTTGCATTTGGACTTGGAATGATACGCGATACAATTTAGATATCGTACATAGAACTGGATGTAAATTGTAAATGTAAGTCTAAGTTAAAAGAGTGGGGCTATTATTTACGTTGAAAGTATGCAATAAAAAGTGAAGTATGTATATATGATACCCTCATTGATAGTTTTAACACATAGGAGCTAAATATGGATGTACTACTTAATACCTATGGAATATGAGGACGATGATGTTTCCTTTGCGATCAACAGCCGAATGGGCAAGCCAAGGCCAATAAGGTCATCATGCTAATCGCATGTGATACATAAAATTCCCATATAATCTTTTTAGCCATTGGATTTTGCTATGGCTTCATTTAATGAGATAATAGTGTTCAAGATCAATTAAGTAGCTAGTAATAGAACGGATGGGTGCGTGGTTTGGTTTGGTTTGTCTTAGGTATGTAGGGTTACAATAGAGTAGTCATATTAAAATATGTAATGTAAAATGCTACTTAGGTACCTATGCTAAACTGTAATATTATGGTATAGCTCAGTACTTTCTAACTAACACTAAAGATTTTAGTTACTTAAAACTATAGACAAAAATAGAGTAATATCCATCGTAAATGAAACTAAAATTAAAAAATAGTGAAGAAACACACTGTACCATGTACAAATAGACTTACATCGTAAGTGAGTCTGGCTGCTTCTTTGTTTCAAATTTTTAAATAAGAATGCGAGATAGTTCTGCTTCTGCTTTTAGACCACTTCACTTCCATAATGTAAATTGTAAATGGTAAATGTAGCCATATCCTTTCAGCCAGCTGAATTTATATCAGACAGAATGTATGTAGCATGTATTTATGTAAGTAGAAGTAGATAAAAGAGCTACTGAACTAAAGTTAACCTCTAAATGTAAGCTATCTAAGATCAGTCACCGTACCACACAAAAATTTAAAGTAATTGTTACCCGTGTGCTTTTTACAAATAATATACATAATTTCCCTTTCCTTGAGCTTGAGACGAGCGAGTAAAACTAAACTAAAGTGCTTTACTACAATTTCAATTGTAAATGGTAAATGTAAAGTTATATCAGTATGATGGCCATTCATAAATAGTGTTTTATAGACCTACTTGGAACTTATACTCGCTTCGCTTACATTTGCGGTTGGGGAAACCAACTTACTAATAAACGATTGTATAGAGTACAGATATAAGTAAATTGTTAACTTATTAGCTTGCTTACTTAGTTTAGGAAGTTACTTATGTGTTAACTAATTAAGTACACTAAGTAAGTAGCTGCATGACTTCTTCATTTTTCTATAGCGTTTACATGTTATGTTGTATAGAATGTAGTTTAAGTTTATTTTAGATTTAGTTTTTACTTCTTGCCATTATTGCATTGCATTACCAAGTAAAGCAGAGATACATGCTGCATAGTATGCATGGAGAACCATTATTGGACACAGTTCGTTAAATTAGTTAACTGTAAAAAAATTATTGAGGTGTGATTGTATATAAGTTCGAGGACGTGACGTAGGTTAATACATATCAGATATGCAGCCAGCAGGCCAAGATTGGATTGACTCGCTTAGTTTGGATATTGTCTTTAGTTAGTCTAGCTGGATTGTATTTATGTCATTTACTAATAAATATCACACTGAATAGGATAGATAAGGTGTCCTAACGTATGTCTTTACTGAGTATTACTTACGTACACAGCGCATAATTCAGAATTTGATTTTTCAATGCTGGCGACTATTATACAAAGGAAGGTAAAAGTATACATTCTATAAATGCCCGGTTTTTGAGACTTTAAGAATTTCAGGTTACTTGCATGGACATGTAACGACATGAAGTCGCAGTCACGCTAACGGCTGACAGTACAGAACAGAATTCTTGGCTTATAGTATTAGCTACCTAAATGTACTATACAATATTCACTGTGCTATTCACTATTCTGTGATGACTAGCTATAAAGATATCTATCTATAGAATATAAAAGTGTATTGCTCAACTTATCGTTAGGATACTTTAGTTTACATTAGAGTTTTCTATATATACAAGTTGAAATTGAGCGAAGGAAGACGATGGTTTTGCAGTTGCAGTTAAACTATTAAAATCGTTTAGCTCTTTTGCAAGGATGTACCTAGTCTAGGGTTCTCGGGGTTCAAAATCCCTAGAAACCTGTCAATTAGCGTATCAAGGTATATAGAAGGAGAGGGAGGGGCTTCCCACTCGCTAAAATACTTCCGAAATGTAGCTAAGATAGGATGAAACTCCCACTTACCATTTTTTCTAGCTACGGCCTTGCTCTTTTCTTTAGTATCACTGCAGGTTCAACACCCGATAAATTGAGCTTATAAATTTCAAAGCTATGCCCAACTAGGTATTCCAGTCATAGCAATGTAGTACACATAACTACAAAATATTATACCTATCACATCTTTCATGTAGTAGATTATTATTCGTCTGGTCCGAAGTATTAGGGTTTTCACTCTAAAAATTTGGTAGGTAGAAGTCTAGAAGGTACTAAAACCAAAATATCAATAGTTATTGTTTCTCACACGATTAGGAATTGGAATAATTCGCTACAGTAGTTAAAAAGTCGAAATTACAGCTTATGACTGTAATAGATACTTACATAATCACATTATGTGTAGTTAAAGGATTCCTATTGCTTATACAATTGTAATTGCATCATTTAGTACTAATTTAATTTAAAACCCGTCATGATTGCTATTAAAATATAAGTAGTAAGTATAACTGTTATTGTTATGTAGCAGACTGTTAGTAGACGTTAGAAAGCGTAGACACTGTTAGAAAACAAAGGTTGTGAAGGTTAGTTTTGTCTTTATCAATGCTTATGCATATTTTCTAATTTGTTTGGATATTCCCGTATATTAAAATAGGATATTCCCGTACATCACACGGCCATTACTTACTACTATTGTAACATAACGTAAATACCTAGGAATTTCTCAATTTTCTTGACGTCTTACTTTTTAGTGACTGTAGGTATATACTATCCACTATTACACACACTATCAGCAGATTGACTTATTGCGGTACTTATACTACAGAAAATGCCACAATCAATATCATGGTAATTTCATACAAAAGGTTTATTATCCCACGCACTCTAAGTAAATGCAAGAATTTAAGAATGCAACTGAAATACCATTAATAGCTATAATTACAGAACATAACAGACAAGTAGGTTTAGATGTGTAGACTTTGAGACGGATACGGACGGATTCACTGTCAATAAATTAATAAAGCGTGCGATAATGGCTCTGATTTTATCTATACAGCCCTATTAAATATGTATTTACGTAACCGCACGTACAAAATCAGTACATACAGATAGTTCATGCCTGCATATGTACTATTGGACGGTGTTTGTGGTACCAATGTAAAAGATGTATATATGTAGTAATAAACAGTATGCATAACCTACAATACGTCGTATAGTACAAAGGAAATGCACCAAAGCTAATAAACCAACAACTTGAAGTTGTTAATGTGATTTCAGTTGAGTATTTAGTTAGGGAGGAAATCAAACCCAATTAAACCACAAAGCATTAATAAGAAAAGGCTTGCGATAACCTATAGCCTATAGCTAGAGTAGAGTATTAATAAATAATAGCTAGAATACCCAAACCAAACCACAATAGCTCAACGAAGTTAACGAGACGAAAGAATGATAAATCTAATGATAACTGGGAAGCTCACTCACTCGCTACATATTATTATTAGGCATGAAGTATGGAGCTTCTGAAAACTGAGCTCATTCATCAAAACTTCATTAAGCAACAAACGAAGGAGGGCCACTTGAATTAAATAATATGATTATTAAATTGCAGACTCGTGTTGTCTATAACTTAAGCTACCTTTCTATTTCTATACATTGTACTATTCATCATTCGTATCAACGTACCAGTATTAAACA
>JAQFYC010005181.1:0-15073 GCA_034694165.1 Tomocerus mixtus
ATTCGAATTCTTGAATTTTGCTACATCTTAATTTTCTATAATTTTATTGGAATAATTTTTCTTTTTCACTTTGTCCAGTTATCCCAACTCCAATATGAGTCAGCAAGCATCCTCCAGCAGAACTCCAGACTCAATGGGAGAGAATGGACTCCGAAAGCCCAGCTTCCTCCAGCGAACTCCAATTGAGCAAATTGTGGTAGGCATTGTGGTTGTCTGTATGCTACCCATAATATTGAAATTCGCTGCAGAAATCCTATATTCCATGGCCATCATCCTCTTTGGGGCTACCGTTCTTTTGGTGTCAATATATCTACTGGGATTCGCACCTTCAATCAGTTTTCCTGATTTTCTCATGAATCTGGCACTCCATGTCGGAATTCCTGTTCCAGATGGCTTACTAAATTTCTGCTCAACAGTAGCTGAGGCTGGTGGTCGTCTCCCTGCGAAGAAAGCTGTATCAGCGTGAGCACTATGGACAAAATCTGAAATATTCTAGTTTGTTTAATTGTATTGCTTAATGAGAAGAAATAATACAGAAGAAGAAGAATAATATACAAGAAATATAAAACATGATTGATGCTTTATATTCACAAAGATTATCAAAATTAATTTAAATATGTATTGTAAGTGTGATATGTGTATCATATGTACCATGAATTTTGCTAAAGTTTCAACGGTATGTCATTTGATTCGATTATAATGATGAAATTAAAAAAACTTTCACTATAATGCAGTAAATTAAAAATGTATTCATGAAATGATGCTTTCTTTCCTCATACTTACATAACTGCAATCTACATCGGCATTCAGCATTCCTTCATTCTAGAGCATGAAATTGTATTATATATTTTATTTCTCATTTTTTTGTCATTTGTTTGGAATATCTGCATAAATATCATAAAACTGATAAAATACGTCGTCAGGGAACTTTACTAATCATTTAATTATGCAAACTGATGAAGGATTTGAAGATTTCAGTTTCAAATAATTTAGTTTTGCCTCTGGGCATGGAGTTTTTAATTTTATATGTAAGAAATTGGGTCTTGTTTCTAATAGTTAAAGTCATTGTCACAAATTACCTGGTTCGAATGAATTAATCTAACTAAAAAGCATGAGCAATCAACATGAAAATTCTCGGTTACTTATAAATTATTAGATTTTACGCAGTTACACATATAATTAGCATACTTTGGCTGATCCGAAACTACATTTTTTAAATTATCAATGCCCGGAAATAGTAATACAAGTTATCAAACGAATAAAGCTAATGCTAATTGTGCAGGTACGAATATTTCCACGTTTATGAATATGTACCATGAATAAAGTTTCAGCATATTTGCATAATTACTTAACAATATATTATCAAAATATTATATATTTTGTGCTAGACTAACAAATAAATGTAACGATCATGTTTTCTTGAATAGTAAATCCTCCTCGGTCCTACATGCTGCAGCCATCGCTAAATATTGAAAATCTTCCACCAAGATTCCGCGGGGCGAAATGCCTTCCAATGCAATTCATTCCTCCAATGCCGATGTGTGGCCAACAACCGTGTTGTCCTCCAGGATGTCCGCCTGGCTGCCCGCCATCTTGTTTTCCACAGCCATCATGCTGTCAGCCACAATGTCCTCCTCCTAATCCCTTTTGCGGTCCTCCATGTCCTCCGAATCCATATTGTCAACCTCCGTGTCCACCTCCGTGTGCTCCTCCATGTCCACCTCCACAACAACAACCTTGTTATCCGATGCCACCACCATATTGTTCTCCGTATCCTTGCTATCCGTATCCTCCACCTTGCTGTATGCCATACCCACCATGTCCACCTCCTTGCTGCCCACCACCTTGCTGTCCACCACCGGACCCGTGCAACAATCCAGCTCAAATGAATCCACCACCGAAACCAAAATGCGGAGGAAAAATCATCTGCGTGCCAAAAGGACAAAGACCTCCTCAACTTGGAGGTGGAGGAATGGCGGGTCAGCAGACTCAAAATAATTCGTCACCCATTCCAGGATTTTCATCAAAAGATAACCCAGCATCCTTCAACAATTGTAACTTTTACGTTAGCGAATTACCAAGTGGTTTCAATAACCAAAATAGAATGGGAGGAATACCCCAAGCAAATCCTCCTATGAGCACCGCTAACAATGATATGATGAGTTTCGCTCCAGATTTAGATGATTGCATTCCTGAAGATCCAGATCCTTATTATGGCAAGAACAATGCTGCTGGAGATGATCAAATTGTCCCCCCACCTGTTGGATATCCAGGAGCTACTAGGAAAATATGGGGGAGCATTGACGAAAATGGTGTGCCGATTGTGCAACAAAGACAGCCACCGCCAAGACAGGCAAAGGCGCCAGTGAAGCCTAATAATAATAACAAGAACAAGGTCAACAATAACAGAATGGAGGATTCCAGGGATAATTCCAGACAAGCAAGTGCTCAGCCACAGGCTTTACCGAAGAATATCAAACACCCCTGTAAGCCTGTGCCCCCGGTCAAAGTCAAACACCCCTGTAAGCCTGAGCCAATCGAGGAAATACAAACTGATATTATGCCTAGTAGCGAGCCTGAGCCTGAGCCTGAGCCTACAGCTAAACAACCATCTAAAACTCCAACGAAACAAAATACAAGGGAGCCTTCGATAAAAACAACAGTGAACCCTAGCTTTGCAAATACAACCAGGGATAATAATTCCAACGAGGATCGGTACCAAAGCGATTTAATCAACCGTTTTAATAAAGACAGGGGTGAAAAGCAGGCTGATTATTGTATCCCCCAGGATTACGATAAACCCCCAAAGGTGTGCAAGCCCGTAGTGTGGAGAAGGAAGCATCCTTGTTGCATGCCAGAGAAAGCCCAAAGGCTCAAAACCCTGTGTCAACGATGTCACAACAGATTCGCTCAAAATATGCTCAATTGTGGCCTACCAATGCCCGAACCTCCAAGGAGAGCTAATCCAATTAGCCATGAAGTATACACAGCGACAACGGCTGTAGCCAGGAAATCTTCATCGTCCTCAGCATCTTCTACTCAGGTTTCAACCGCTATAGAAACCCACGTTACTGCGACCCCCACAACTTTCAGGACTAACACTGCTGTTACAACAAGACAATCAAAACACAAACCACATCCCCGTAAAGATAGTGTTGAAAATCTATACAATGCAAATGTAAATGTGAATTTCACCAGCAGCCACACCATTGCAAACCCCCAGCCCCGCCAGTGTCAACCAAGACCAAATTTCCAAACTTGCGTTAGACATACACAAAGTGCACCGCACATGTGCAGAGACACTACCACTGGTCGAGGTCAAAATCCTTACGCCACTGGAATACGATCCGAAACCGCTATAAGTCACACTAGTCACTTTGGACCACATGGGGGACGGACACGCACAACGGTTGACGTAGGCGTGGCCGCATTCCACCCAGGGGAGAAAGAAAACTGCAGACCCCCTCAAATGGAACCTCATTTCGAAAAATCCAAAATTAAACGCATTATCATCCAGAAAAATCCGTTTGACCAAACAAGGCACATTACTGTGATAAAGGATCGTAAACAACAGATTCTTCAACCACAGGCTGACATGATAACAAATCCGAATTTTTACGGGGCGGAACCTTCGGCAAATTGCAACTATAGTGTTTTCAATGTTCAGCAGTCCCCGACGGATTTTCAAAATGCAATGAAACAGATCCCTCAAGTTCAAGACCAACAACAACAGCCCCAGCGACAACAGCAGCCACAGCAAATGTTTCAAAATATGAATCCTCTAGGTACTCAAAGGGTAATGGGAAATTGTGATCCCGGGGAAATGAAGGAACTTAATGAGATACTTCAAATGATTCAAACTGTTGAAGAGAGGAATAGGCGTCCCCAGCCTCCTACTCAATATTGTACTGCAATGCCACCCAAAAATGAATGTAGTCCTGCAAGGACCCCTCAAAATGAATGCTGTACAGTAAGGACCCCTCAAAATGAATGCTGTACAGTAAGGACCCCTCAAAATGAATGCTGTACAGTAAGGACCCCTCGAAATGAATTGAGGACCCCTCAAAATGAATTAAGGACTCCTCAAAATGAATGCTGTACAGTAAGGACCCCTCGAAATGAATTGAGGACCCCTCAAAATGAATTAAGGACGCCTCGAAATGAATTAAGGACCCCTCAAAATGAATGCTGTACAGTAAGGACCCCTCGAAATGAATGCCGTACTGTAAGACCACAAAACGATACCAATTGTTACCCTGGTCCTTCCACGAAACATGTTCAGGTTCGTCTTCCAGATAATAATTCTGAAGAATTTCAGCACACTACCCGATATTACCAAGATGAGTATCCCATATTGCAGCCGGTACCCCAAAGTTCTCAATATCAGCAGCAGCAAGAGCACCATATTAAATTCCCTCGTCGTCCAAAGCTTTGTGTACCCCCAATCCAGAATTGCCAGCAAAAGTGCTATGGACAGCAACAACAACAACAACAGCCAAGGAGATGTTCACCTGTTCCTATATCTGACAATTGTAGCAGAAGTACCATAATGAAAGTTGCCCCTCAGAGGGAGTACGAAGTTTACAATAATCCAACTAACGTTGCTGATAGGAAAATAGAAATTACGAATTTAATTCGGGGACATGGAATTGAGCATGATGTCCAAGTATCTCACCACGAAGTCTCCACAAATAGAAATACAACTTTTGCAGTCAAACCTCATGAATCGTATTCTCTGAAGACAAACCCAATGAATGCGCATAATAAAGAAGCATTTTTTTCAGTATCTTCATCCCATCTTCCTATGGATTTGAAACCCTTTCACCACCACCATTCTGTCTCCAGAACAAATATCAGGTCGAATCATCATCAACAATTTCAAGGACAGCGTACAGGATATCACACTCCGGCTCCTGCCCCTTTTAGCAAACTTTCGGACAGGCCAGCTCCAGCTGCAGCCCCAAGACCTTTAACAAACACCAAAATAGAAATAACAGACAAGGGAAAATTCGGAAAGGAAATTAAGATCACGAGCTCTGTCGATCTTACGCGGGGTAACGATGATAGGAGGAATAAAGGTGGAAATCAAAACGGAAAGGGACATGACGATAAAGGAAATGAGTGGAGAAAAAATGACAAAAACCCTAATAAACAAACTCCACCTCCACCCCCTCCAGCTACTAATACTTATCGTCCTAATAATGACAAGGGTGGTAAAAATAACGGGGACGATGGAAATTATGGGAAAAGGGAGGAGGCTTGTGGTCCAACTTACAAATGCTGGCCGGTAAAAAATTGCAAATCCCCGAGAATGATAACCTGTCGAGGTCAGAAGCCAATCTTCAGTCTTTTCCCTCCAGCTTGCCCTATAAGGGAAACAAATGCGTCAATTTGGGCAAAAAAGCCACCTGCACATTGCTCCAAGCATAACCAAGATGCCACACCCTTTCCTGATTACTGTATGATCAGACAACCACATCATGACGAGACTTTTAAACACAAACTTCAATTTGTTGATCATGTAAGTAGTTTTGTAAATAATATATTTATTGTATAACAAAGTCTGTAAAATTGAATCATTTTGCAATTTATTTATAATTTTGATTCCTTAGTGTGCTGACGGAAATGATGGAACAAGAGTTGACAATGAAATACCTGTACAATATAAAAAGACTGCACAGCTTGTGAAACAAGGAGTTAAACGAAGGCTTCATCAATAATATACAAATTAAAATGAGACAAGAGATAGACTAATCATACCAAAAATTAACTGCCACAGCAGAAAGTGTAAAACTTTTTTATCGTTACATAAGGTATCTGTATATTTTCATATCAAATCGCCATATAAGAATCTGAGTGTGTAATTGGCACAAAAATAAAATTTCGAATATTAATTCCAATTTTAGCTTGAATTCCAATTCCAATTTAGGTATACGTACTAATACTAAAGTTGGCTTACGATTAGAATAAAACTTCCTCTTACTTACAAGTCTAAAATGAATAGTGTACGTATGTACTACAAAGTATTTACAAATGCATATAAAGATCTCCACGTACTTTAGGTATGGAACATTTAATAATATTGCTAATTATTATGCTAATGGTTGGTATGTATCATTTGTCATTCAGTTTAGAGTTTACCATAACCATACATTTACTTTCACTATTTTCGTAAATTATGATTCAACCATGTCTCCACATCAAGTGTTGGTTGGATGGGAACCAAAATATATTTTAGCAACTTTTACAAGTTTCATATACCTAGTCTAGAATATATTTTGGGAAGAAGGGTAGTTAAGTAAACTGCAATCACACACGCTTACTGCTTAACTAACTTTTGTTCGTACGTATGTTTATAATTTGTATAGCGTAGATCGTGCTGGTGGACTCGTCACCTATTTATATGACAGATTTAACGCAAAATAATTTTAATGACTGATTATTCTTTGCAAATATCACACTATTTTTATTGTTTTCGTTCCTAAATATGGTTTTTGTTTTCTGTCCTTGCCACTGCCGTATAATTACTTGTAGGTATACTGTTGCTGACAATGACTTTGTGTACTTTCATTAAGTTCTATATTTATATGTAGTTTCAAGTGTGCAGATAATATATGTGATGAAAGGACGATTAAGTATTAATGGGGGAGGAAATATATTATCACTCTCGTATTTACGTACATAAACGAAAGAGAAATTCGTAAAAAGATCCACAAAATAAAATTGCTTTTAATGTCTCAAGATTCCCAAAGAAAGATCAAAGTGCGTAGGCATTAAACTGAAAAGTTAAAGGTGAAGAAAAATTAGCTATTTATCCACATAATAATATACATAAACACACTATACATATTCATAATGCTGAATTGGCTTGGCAGGCAGGGTTGGGTTTGGTCGTTTGGTTGCCGGTTGACCCAGTGGCTCTGACTCGAATTGTACTGACCAAACCACACCAGACTCCAAGTAATACATGAATAAATTTCAATGTAAATGTTTGCAAACATCATTGTAAGATTTTTAGCCACACTATGTCAAGACCCTTTCTTTAAATATTACATGGAACTTTTGTATCAGTGCCATAGTTGTTAAACTAGCGATAGAATAAATTGAAAAAATATATTGCGTTCAACACAGGGGTCTTGATACACGCTGCTGAGTACTATTATTATAATAACTAGGTACTAGGTATCAATTTTGGAGATTTTGTTCACATCATATAAATCTTAAGGTCCTGGCTTATGAGACATGCCCCATCCTATAGGTATGACTTGACAGCAACATTATCTATACACATTGTAAATGAACTGTAGTATAACAGCATTACATATACTATACCAATGCTAACAAGGCGAGTAATGTTTTTAAGCAAAAGAAATCTGTTCTCTTCATCACGCTATGCAAACATTTCATAATAATCTCCATCGGCTCTTGCATGATAATTTAATAATTTTCTCCGTTTACTTTATACCTTGCTCTATAGTGCAAATAAATACTGAATATTACTTACGTACGTACTTCCGGAAATAAATTCGCACGAGAATTTGCTTTTGGCATAGCCTTATAGCTTATTATTACAAAGCTGCCAATCATTATTATAATATGCAACATCATGCATTCATAACATAACAGTTCAGTAGCAGGCACACTATTGTATAATTTGCGAGAAGAAGCTTTACTTTAGCATTTAAAATCAATCTCTCTCGTAAAGCAAACTAAAAAAATCCTCTAAAAGTTTTATTTTTTAGGAAAGGGATATTCTGTATTCTGTAAATGTGGAAAGGAAAATGATTTTCTATTTCGTTTACAGCTCACGTTTTTATTGGCGATAGTCTGCACTCTGCAGCCAAGAAATACAAGTCGTGTCATCCAAATCTATGATATCTATACCTATAATCTTTATTCTTGCTGGTCATGTCATGATCACACCAGACGGACCACTATGCTAACCCATGCATTTGACGAGCTGTATCTTATCGCTACAAATACAACTACAAATCAACATACACAAGAATTGGACACTACAATAGACAATTTTATCTATAAGAAGAGTAAAACGGAATTCAAATAAACTTCACTTGTAAATAAAGTACCGTAAAATTCCATACAGTTGTTCCTCCTCTGGAATAAATCCCTCTTAGGAAACTTTTGAGATATTTTTAACTGAAGTGTGCCCAATACCCCATGAAAAATAGGTTTCCAGTGGGAAATATTACGGCTAAGTTGCAAGTATCGTAAAATTCAGCACGCTGCCCCTTTTTGCAATAAAGCTATGCTCTTTCGAGATCTATTTCGAGATTTATCCCTCTACAGCATTGTGTCCAAAAAATTCACATTTCTCAAATTATAATACACACACACGACACACACCTATACATATTAAATATATAGCATAATATCGCAATAATATTGCATTGGCCGATATTTCGGAAGCTTATACATACATTAATACCCAATAGAAGCCCATCAGGCAGTAAACTGAGTACAGTTCATACAATTTTGATAAGAATTTTATTTGATTAATATTTTGCATTGGAGCATAAATGATTTCCATAAATACGCTCAAATTTTTTAGCCTTCCACTTCAAAATAATTTTCCAAATTACATTATAGATTTCCCTCGGTGAACTATACCAAATTTTACGGTATCTCTACAACTCCAATTGCAAGGAAGCTTTCAATTGAAAACTAAAGTGCAATCCATAACCGGTAAACAAAAATCTACTATGTAATGTAGAGTCACACTCATTCTCACAGTCAAAAGTCAAAAGACAAGGTAAAGAGAGTTAAGTAAAGAAATAGAAATGTTGCATAGCATGAAATGAATTTGAACAAAAACAAAACTGCTTTTAGCGACTTGCACTGCAAGATGATGGAAGTAGTCAAGTAACTTAGTTTGGCAGTTATATCATATCCCCCTCGGTTGTAAAATATTGAGAGAACAACTTTTTATTATGTAGGTTTGTATTACATAGTAAATATTGTACTGTATTGCCATTAGCTTACATTTACATTACGTTTATTACGTGTGCAATCTGAAATTGGATTTATGTAAGGTAATGTAATGTAGTAATCACGAAAGGATTGAAAGAAACGAAGAGCAACAGAATAACAGATTTTAATTGTGATTAAAGTCCCTAGAGAAGTAAAAAATTGGCGTGCTTTGCTTTTTTACTTGTCAAACTTGTAGTTGATCTTGCTTTTTAAATTTGCAATAAGTAGAAAGGTACATTCAGTAAAGTGTGTAGGTTGTAGGTTCACAAAGTACCTAATCGTAATAATAATACATAATAATAGTGCACATCCTGTTTCTCCTAGCAAATAACTAATGCTAATGTAATGCACTAATGCATTTCTATGAAAGGGTTGTTGGATGTTGACCGGAAGACCCAAGGGAAGTTAATGATTGACGCAAACTGTAGAAAATGCAAAAGAAACTATGATTGATATGAGTTTAAATGAAGTGAATCAAGAAAGGAGTCTCTATCTAAGTATCTTGGTTAGCCATTCCATTGTGTAGTGTTTGTATCTATGGAAGATCATAAAAGTATGAACAGAAAACATTAGAGAGAAGATGCATTGCATGTTCTTCCCATGCAAGATGCAAAATTACAGTGCAAAGATACAGATACCTACTAGCAAAAGCAAAAGGAAAACTGATAAAGATTGCAAACAAATTATTACTAGTAAAGAAATCTTGCAGATGATGAAGGGAGGACGTTGTCCAATGAAATCCAAGAATCCCTTTGGCCATAATGAGACAATACTTTCATAAATGTATCTATGAATGTTTTAGGGGATTTGCTTGTTATTTTGCATACTTTTTTGCGTACCCTAAGGCTTTAACACAACTACTATATTTGTTTTCACGGTAAAACATACCTGTGGTTCCTAAATGTGTTTTGTGTAATGTAATCATAATAAATACTGCATAACAAGCGTAACCCCTTCGTCTTCTTTTTATTCTTCCTTCCTTCCTTCCTCCTTTTGTTCCTATCTCACTATAATAAAATTTTATGTATACATATTGAATTGGATTGGGGTTCGTTGTAAGTGAGGTGTGTTGTGTGCATTAATGTTATCTTCCATATACTACTATACAATCAAATTACTAAAAGAATTGAATGCAAATAAAGAAATCTCATCAGGATCATAGGAATCATAGGATGATGCTCTCCTTCTCTTAACATTGGCTAGCTAGTACATTTTTTCACACTTGAAAATATTCTCACTGACATGTCATGCTATAACGTGTGTGCGTCTTATGCATTTACAACCAAAAACTTTATAAAGACCAAACAACTTTGTGGTAATCGCATTAGTTCATCTTTGCGGATGCGGAGCGAATCCAGCTTTCCGTAGTTTGTTTTCTGTGAATATCTCTAAAAGTGTAAACTGTAAACTGAAGGATCTCAAACATAGTTTCCATATTTTATTTTGAAGAGCTCTACTAATTCGTGTATACTTCATAATTGAAAAACGTATTAGTTTTGGAAGTTAATTAACTGTATATTCATTTGTGTGGAGTGAAGTGTGTACGTGGACTTATTGTTTCCGGTTTGACCTTTGCTGCTTTATCTGCTATCTCTGTGTGCTCCCTGGGATTTCTGTCTGTGTGAAATGAAGTGTCTACTTGTGAGTTGATTTATTGTGAAGTTTCTCTTATTATTATTGTATTTGTATTTACATAGATTATTATTTTCTTATACCTTGTACTACCCACTTAGTATTTCATATTAGCTAGCAGTATGCAACTTGGATTATCTGTACTTAGAAAGCGTTGCAAATGTAAGAAAAATCCCGTAGCTTTTAGAGAATTGGGATTTGAATTGGTATTAGCTTTGTATCTACAAAAATTCCTTAATGTAGAGCCTATATTGGCGTCTACATATCATTTTTAGTTTAGCAAGTCATTTGGGAGACATGTTTCCAATAAGCCTGTTATGTGTACACTTAACTAAATAGCACATTACTGTTACTGTATAGATACGTAATTATAAGGGTGCCCCTTGCAGTATAACAGATACCTACTACTACATGTCACTAATTACTACTACATACCAACTTTACCTGTCTCATGATATTTCTACATTGCATTGCATTGACTGCCAAACACAGTAACAGACCACGAATTATGAGAGATAATCTATTTCAGAATTACAATTATATTCTTTAACATTTTTCTAAAAATGCTAAATGACATTTTAATGACATTTGTGAATCGCAAATAGTAGTTATTGCTTCTGCTAAGCAAAATATCAATATAGGATATATTTTAGTGTTTTGGTATATGTAGTTGTTATAGTATGTAGATAGCTATCGATGCTCTAATCTACATAATTATTTTCTTAAACTAATCTGCAGCTTTAATGTTTTCCTAATTTACAGGCCCTAGCGTCATTTATGACGTTAGCTACAGCTCAGTACCAGTATCCGATTGCTCTCAATAATGTGGATCCATCTGCCACAAACGATTACGATTTGAATCGTCTAATTGCTCAAGTTCTAACCCAAGCTGCAGCAATCCAACCAGAATTTACTTCCGTTGAACAACAACCTGCCACCAATGCCAACTCTAACCAAAATTCCAACCCTTCGTCTCAGCAATATTCTTCCCCTGTTCAAAATCAGTACGGAGCTCCTCAAAAGACCAATCCAGAAGAATATGGTGTTCCAGAATCTACAAGGGCTATCACTTTGGATGAATACGAAGTTCCTGAACAACAACAACAACCCCAACAGCAACAAAGAAACAATAATAACAATAATAATCAATATCGGGCTCCAGAACGACAAAGACAGCAGCAAGAAGTTAAGGAAACCCAATACGCTGCTCCTTCTCGTCCAAATTTTATTCGGAATGAATATTCCGCCCCCGCTAGACAACAAGAATCCCCTAGAGCTGCAACACGCCAAAGTCAAAGTGATTGGACACCTATTCGAAAACCTCAAGCGAAGAAAAATTACGGAACACCAAAAATCAATGTGAGAAATGAGTACAACGCACCCCCTCGTGAAAATATTCGGAATAATTACAGACAAAATCAAAATGTAGACGAATTCGGACTTCCGGAACAGCAAGAATTAAAAGAACTGGACGAAATCGATGTTCCTTCTTCAGAAAAATCTAATTTCTCTGGAAGATCTCAAAAGCGAGGTGGTGGAGGTGGATATTCATCTACACGAAATTCTCAGTCATCCTCCTCAGCTCGTGCCAAACCAGTTTCTAATGATTTAGCTACCGCCTCTTCTTCTAGTGGATATTATGATAATAGTTATAGAAATAGTCCTTCCAGTGGATACGCCGAAAATCTCAATTCCCTATTGCAGGATGAAGGAGGAGAAATCAAAAAGTTTATCTACATTCACACAGCTCCTGACGAATTGCAACCCCAACCTAGACCACGAATCCCAAAGGTTAAGCCTCCTCCTCCAGAAACTCACTATAATATCATCTTCGTTAAAGCACCAGTTCCCCCAAGGGAAGTACCCGCCGAAATCGAGCTCCCTAGTCCACGTATGACGAATTCAATTTCTCAGCATTACAGCTTAATGGTTTTCACATAATTATTTTGCGAGTTTTATTAATGATTTTCTCATTTTTTATTTCCAGCACTCCAGAAAACGCTTGTTTATGTTTTGTTGAAGGTAAAAGCATATAACTTGGCAAATGTAATGAAATTTTGGGATGCTCTTCCATATTTATCATTAAATTATTATCTTTCTTACAGAAACCGGAAGCCCCACCAGAAATCATCATCCCATCTCCACCTCCAACACAACCAAGCAAACCTGAAGTATATTTCATCCGTTATTCAGACAAGATTGTACCAAATGCTAACAATAACCAGGATGAGGATGCAGGACTCCCTTCTTATAACGAAGAAGAGGATGTAGGTTCCAGCAACCAATTTTATGGTACACCTCGAAATAATAACAACGGTGGCTACAACATTGAAAACAACGTTGGTGCCTATTCCGAGCCAAAAAAAGTGTCAAACTCAAAGAAATCCTCTTTAAAGTCAAATAAGTCATCTCAGAAGAGTAACAACAGCGGAAGCCACTACACTTCTCCAGGAAGTCGACCATTTGAATCTCAAACAAGGGACTCTAATTTCAAACCCGTTTCGAAGTCTAGCAGTCGCTCTAGAAGTCAGTCTCAATCCTCTTCAGGGGGATATTGATTGAATCTTCAAAATATTTTGTTATCCTCCCACTTACTTAATCTCAGCATTTCACCAGCTACGCTACAAAATATACCTGAAACCTGAACTGCTTACCAAACCAAGCTTAAGCTAACTACAGTATATTATCCTACTTACTACTTACCGAGTAGTTAAATGTAACCTAAATATACCTAGGTGGGCAGCATAATTATGTTCCTTAAAGGTTAAGATGCATTTGTTTTTTATTATTTCTGGTTAAGCGTGTTATTTTGTTACATTATATTTAGTATTTGTATGCATTGTGTATCTAATCGTGCGTTTTTTGCATTTATAACACCTTCTTCACAAACTGTAACTACAATACAAGTATTTTCCTTGTTTTCCCAATGCACCATTAAATCACAGTGCTTATATTGTTAGTACTAAATATTAATAATGTTGTTTTCGTTTCTTGTTTATCCTTTAAGAATATATTTTTCCTAACAAGTATTAGCAGTATCAATGTAATATGAGAACATACATAATATATAGTCATTATTGTATGTACAAATTGTTCTAATGCCAAAATATAACACGGACAAGGGGAAAAGAACAATATTACCTATACAAACACAAATAAAGAGCATTATTAATTAACTGTATGTGAATCGACGAATTAATTTTTCATAATTATAGTTTCAGCCCATCTTACTTGAAACTTGTATAAATAAGTCATAAATATTTACATTCGTTCTCCATTTGCATGAGCAACCTTCGTTTGTCCTTGCACTTCTTTTAAGAAGTATAGAAAAGAAAGTTGGAAGTTCATTGTAAATGGTAAGATTGAATTTGATAACAATGAGAAGACATGTTGGTATGTATTCGTATTTGCCATTTACAACAATTGTGTATTCTTACTCTAACTCTAACTAGAAATGATATCTTTCTATTGAAATCTATTTACTGACTATTTCTACATTGCATTTCGCTTTGAATTGAGTTAAGTTAACTTTTGACTTTATTGACCTGATGTTTTGGGCTTGCAACGTTGAGTTTGTACTTACTGTCTTGTTGTAATTTCACTTGCAGAAAGTTTATGTGTTATGAATTTTAATAAGGAAGTAGGTATAAAAGAACTCAGGATACATTTTACTTGGCTCTTCTAAGAATTGCAAATATTATTCTAGTGTCAATCCTAATCAATCAATAACTTTCCCAAGTTAGCCCACAAGTTTTTAGATTCGTTTTCTTCCTATATCTACTAAAGATACATAATACAGAAGAAATTAATAATAAATCTTATCACGATTTTCATTTCTACTATTCTTTTGCATTGAATTTTCCATTATTACGTATATCATTTCCATTTTTTAACAATTTTTCAAATGACTTACTATTTATCCTTTCGTAACACTTAAATGTACAATTGTAGAAAATACTCAATTTTTAAATTGATTCTTTTATTGAAATTAACCGGAAATTCATTGATCTGTAGCACCAAACTATGTACGTTAATTAGAAAAGGTTACGATAATATTAAATGAAGTTAATCTATGAATCTAAAAATTCACATCAATATTTAAGACTTTATTTTAAATAATTAGCTTGGGAGAATCGTGATTCTCGAAATTGGAAAAGTATCCGACAAACGTAAGACGTAACACGATAGTCTTATCCTTATCCAATTTTTCTGCAGTATGTAGTAACACTAACAGTAACCATAAAATAAACCTGCATTTATATTACACTATGTACAGATGCTAAATGATAGCATGTAACTTACTTTTTTTTAAATTGAAATAGAAAATCTTCAAGCTTGATTAGCAAAACTACAGAATTATGGATACGTCCTGTTCTGTCTTTCGTCCTACACATACCGACATACCTACACAAATTAGTTCATTTTACTTTCCCTTTCTTTCAGTATCGCCAAT
>JAQFYC010005182.1:0-15073 GCA_034694165.1 Tomocerus mixtus
ATTGAATCATATTATGGTAATATGAAGTAGGTATTGAATAAATATCTGTATTGAAGTATGAGATGAGATGAGCATGTCGACAGATATGTCATTTATGTATTGTGTATGTGTCTAGGGTACTGTACGTATTATGGCAATAAGAAGATGAGACTTTCAAATGAGTTTGGCAGCCTTTCCATTATCAGTGTGTAAAAGTGGCTTGCCTAGCCCTAACTAAAGTCAAGTCAAGACATAGTTATACGTAAGCTAGTCATCTTTCTATCAATTCATTCTTGATCTTATACCTGCTTGTTTGGCTTTACTACTTATTGTAGGAGTAGCTAGATTAGATGCTAGATTCTATATTATTACTTTATTATTCATTGCAATAATGCAATGGTAAGTAGTAGCTGTGTATACTTTGAAAACATAGTTATTTACCTACTCCATTCATATTATACACTAACATTATTTTCTTTAGCTTTGCATTGTACTTTTCCATGTATTTCCGACACAACTAACTTTTTTAATGCTAACCAATGTAAAAAATACACAATACAATATAAAATGGCCAAATATCAAATAATGTAAATTCTAATAGACAGGACAGGTCTATGGTCTGGTACTGGTCTGACTTTTCATTTCTTTTGAACTGTAATGCCTATCTAAGTATATGTATGTGCATATTATGCTGTGTACATGTATTAGGTACCCGGTAGAACCATTGGGTACATTTTATACATTATTCTATAGATTACGATTTACCTACCCATAAAAAACACAGGTGTGCTATTGTATACTTATATCTGTAGTATAGGTATAAGAATCTAAAAATACAGACGTAACGTATCCAGCAGACATATTATAAATTGCAATCAGTAATGTAAGAATTGAGTATGGCGGAATTTTTTACCTGGCTTAACTAAATATACGGTGTAGAACGCTTTGTAATTGTAGGAGTGCAAGTTAAATCCAAGTACAAGAATAGATCTTTGGGGTTCTGCTCTGCACATTTTCATAAGTACAGATTACAGATACAGCATAATATTATTTATTTCCCTATAGTGTAAATTTAGTGTGTAGGTTAGGTTAGAAGTTAGATTTCTTTATTACATAGTAAGATAGTTACGTTAGTTAGTTAAGTAAGTTCAGCCCAATCTCTATACATAGATAGATGCCTTGGGTTTTTGCACAGCCATAGTCCAGTACGTATTGTACTTAAGTAAAACAAGTTAAATTTGAAGCTTGAAGTGATATGGTGCTCGTAAAGTCTTTGTTTCACCTGTTCTGCTCTTTAATGATCAGTGCAGCAATACCAACAACCAACACCACGCAGCACAACCTTCCTGTTCTCTGAGTTATTCGACTTTAACAGCCGTAACCTGCTGACTTTCCTTTAGTTACTATGTACAGATATGTGTAGGATTTAGCATTGCAAACTACAGATATAGTAAGTGCGAGTAAATCAGAGCCAGATTAAGACAGTCAATGTTAATATTACAACACTGTAGTAGTATGGAACCTTATTAATATGGAATATTCAACCTCTTCCTCTATTACTTACTAGTAGATGTACCTATAGAATGTAGGTAAATGTAATACCTTTCCTAGTCTTAATAAAGCAATTTTTTCTCCACTTTTATTGCAACGTAAAGTTAGTATCTGTGATAGAGATCAATTTCAATTTGTTCATCTTGCCGAATTGACGATGAGAATAATACTTTTGTGTAACCAGGTAGTTAGTTTTGTTCTAAACGTACTAATTCATAAGAAATCAAGACTAATTGGAATTTTAAGTTGTATAACTAGGCTTAGGCACTGATTATGTAAATATCTAGATAGGGTATATGTAAATATACATCTTGAGTTTTTAATTAGCAGAGCTCGAATATGTAATATATATTTATACATATGTATCCTGGTAATGATGGGAATATTTTTGCACTGCACTGGGCACTGACTGCACTCTTTATGGTACTAAGGTGCACTACTAATATAATACCTACTTCTGATTGCCAGTATCTATGTATAGATTCTAGATATTTGTATGTGCCTAAAATACATTCTGTCCCTTTCTGTATACAAGGTCAGCAAAATAGCTTCACCTTGTAAGTACCCTACCTATGTAAAAGTACCTATAGATAGTATAAAGCTATTTTAAGCATGCCTAACACAAAATTGTTTTGTGAAACTTTCTACAAAAATATTGTTCTCAGCATTTCATATAACCACATTTACCTTATTACCTTACCAATAGAAATCCCTATATCCCTACAACCATGTTCTGTAATGGAAAGATGTTTCTACTTCTCTCCTATTCGCATATTTTTCTTAAAATAAACAAAAAAGTTGATCCAAATAGTATCACTTTTAATTTCCGTTAGATAAGATTCACCGAGCTTAACTGCTGGACTTTTATATCTACTTCCTACTATGAGATATAGAAATTATTTATTCTATTTAATATGGTACATGTGGCGTAACAGCACAAATTAATGATTGAAAATTAGGATCCAATCCACAAAAAACGTCTGCTTACGAAGGTTAATTGCACATTTCGGAAATATTTAGTTTCGTATTGAGTGATTCGTTGCATTTTTTTGACAGATCTGCAAGTTTGCTACATATGATGCATAATGTGTAATATTTTGGTACCTTGATTTTTGTAATTATTGTGTATACTATTGCACAATATGCCTATTTATATAATTATTATTATATTCATTAGTCTTTGTAAAGTATAGCTACTAATATTTTGCGTTCGAGCCCTGCCAAAATGTAATGAATTGGGTGTTACATATAAACTATAGACCATAACCTCTACTCTCTTTAGTAATCTTTACATTGTTACCAAGTGTTATACAATAATGAAGATAAAGAAGAATGCAAGTGCAAGTTTGATGAGAATTCCTTCTGATTTCATGCTTTTTGAGCCCAACACGGTTTGCATTGTAAACATGGAATATGTCTGTCTTTTAAATCGAGTGTGAGTGCCAGTGAGACTTGTTGAATACTTATTAGTTGAGTTATTTAGTAAACCCTGTCTGTTCAGCTTGATTTTCACTTACAAACTCAACTCATAATCAGCCAACTAGCAAACTTCAAACCAAGGTTGCTTTACCTTTAATTTTACTACAAAGTTCTCCTGTACTGGATTAAAATGAACTGTCTATATAATCGCAAGTCTATATCTTAAGTATGATGTGTGCTTATATCTTTTGCCTTACAGAAATTCATTTTCGGTATATCTACTGCAAAATAATGTTATTGCTTATTGCTGTATACCTGAAAGTTACGTAGGAGCATTCTCATCTCCTTTCTGATTTAAACTATATATTTTGCGAAGAGATTTATAGCTTTTAGTTCTATCATCTACTTATTTAAGAAATATAACAATAACAATGAAAACATGGATTCTTCACTCTTTACGTGATAAAGGCGACTTACCTAAGGTGAAACAAGTTGCGAAGCTTTTATGATAATTTTTATACTTTTGACATCATTTTACCGACGGCTCTTGACATCTCCCTTCCCTTTGTGACTTGCTTTCCTTGTCTTGAGAATAAATAACTTATTAGCTCTTTCAGGCCAAAAAGATGATGTACAAGTATTAGAAAATGCGATTACCTACGCTTAATAATTTAAATAAAGGGGCAAGAGTTATATAGTAGCAGTTAGTTCATTTGCATAATATAGTAGTAGTCTTAACTTAACTTTAAAGAAAAATAAAAGTCAAAGATATAGCACGTAATTGTAATATATCTGCACATAATATTTTATTACATACAACAGTACCTTACCACACATACCACACAACAGTACCTTACTCTTTATACTGTCTAGATATATAAAAATTGAACTACAGTAGTGTCTGCAATGGGTAGTCTCAAAAGCCTTTTTTGGCAGGTCAGGAAAATTGCAAGTAATATGCTATTAGTATTGTAGGATAACTTTTTAGAAGAATAATATGGAGTGTAGGTAAACAGTGCGTGATGCGTAAATACTAAAACAAGAAAAGTTGTTGGGAACTTTAGGCTGATTGCCCTGTAGGTTTCCATTTCTGGAATCATTCATGAGGCAAATAACATGTTCCGTACATTTTCGTGATGCTTTTAGGCAAGAGTTTTTGCACACCTATCATATTTATACTCTATTTAAATTAGTGTACTTGTTTTAACAATGGGTGTGTATTTCATTTTTAATCACTGTTAATTTGTCTTGCTTTTTATTTATATAAAGTGTTAAGTACATGAATGTACTTTAGGTATGTATCATATTAAAATGTTCATTATATTTATATAAAATGTTCAAAATGATTTTAGAAATACATCGAATTTTCAGGCTGTATAAATAAAGCTAAAAATGTCAGCAGTACTACCAGTGCTTATTGAATGCAAACGCATGTCTCCTCAAGGTGTCAACAATTGTTGGCTTTATTTCAATACTGATATTGTCAGTAGGTAACCTAACGTATTATATAAATAGGATTATAGAATTAATCCCCTGAAAGTAACAGGGCTTCCGGTTTTGACATTTCATGCAGATGAAACGCATTTTGAATAAAAATATTTATTTATGCAACTACGATTCACAAATGAAAATGAAATTACAAATAAGTAGCTAATTTGCAAAATTGAAAGAATACGTGAAGACAATTTGCAAATTCATGGTTTTCAATAAACATCTGGAATATCGGCCTAAATGGAGCTACGATATATATTTGTGTATGCATGGAATCCTCTTGAATTATACTTTCCTATAGATAAACACAGGTATCTAAACCCAAAATGAAATTATGTCTTCTTGATTACTATAAAATGTAACGGAGTAAATTGTTTTCATTGATACGCATAGCAATATGATGCCAATGTCATAATGAATATTGTATAAGTATGTTCCCTATATATACATATATAGCACAATGACCACTAGCTATACTGTAGAGTAATGCAATTATAATTGAATCTGTCGTTTTCTCCCATAGTAAATTAATCCGGTTAACTTTTATTGGATTACCTCTACAAGAATCGCATTATCTCATCGTCATTCTCATTCCCATTCAATTACTAAGTGCTGACTTGAAACAAGAACAAGACGTGTCCTTCCTACACAAAGTGTATTCTCCTTATAGTAAAGCTGTCTCATTTCAATAACCAAGAATTACATCAACAGAACAGTAGCTATACAATATGTAAATTATCTTTTTATCCCTTACTCATTCCTTCATTTTAGTTTGCTGTGTATATTCTTATGATTTTTCAGCTTCTTCCTACACTGGTCTGGTCTGGTCATAATATTATATAATCGGATAATAAAGAATTCATTGAGCTAACAATAATAATCCTAACACAATGGAGGAAAAGTCTTAAAGGCAACAGTCCATGCATGGCATGGCATGGCATATCATGACATGACGTGACAATCATCCCGTCATGAACCCAGAAGACAAGACACGTGTATATTGTTAATAAAAACTGATTGATGGCTAACAATCAGTTAGCCACACTGCATGGAGATTGATTTCACAGATGTGATGTGATGTCCAAGAAAAATTTGATTGGATTGGGTTTGGGTGCGGCATTTTGCATTATCTTGTAGAACAGAAGAATGATTCAGATTAAATTGGCAATAAAAGGGACACACACGCAAATTGCTTTGGTTTGGATAAACTTGGATTAGGGTAATTGAATAGAAAATGGAAAACTTTGGAATAAGATCGTTATTACGTAAGTCTTATGGGTGAAGGTGCTTTACTTTGCTTTGACTTTACCTGTCATCCGTTCAATTACTAAGATTGACTTGCTTTTGGCCACTTCTGGGTCACTTCACTCTTCTCTTTGATCTGAGACAAGAGCTAAGGACTTTATTGTAACACTCCATTAGGTTTAAGGTTTTATTTATTTATTTATTACTCAAAAATTCTTCAAAACCACATTACTGTAATAATAAAGCACAACAATTGAGATGCGTTTGTTGATTAAACTTAATTTCTACAATGAAACTCGTGTTTTCAGCCTTTCCAATAAACTCTCCATTAAGTAGGCTTTATACTACTATACCTTACACTAGCATAAAGCTAATTTTTGGGGATTGCTACCTTTTAGTATGTGTTTAGCATTGTGGCATGGCATGGCCTACACTTTAATTGTGCTCTGGTATACCTAAATGTTCGTTAATACCCTAATGATTACTTTATGACTTTATAACTAAATACTACTATATAGTACATACATATCTAGTTATGTGAATGTTTAAATTATGAGATTTGTTCGGTTACGGTTGTTAGAGTGCAATTTATTTTTTCTTTAATTCTGTTCTTTGACTAAAGTGAGGTGAAGGTCTCTAAAGATTTGTTTTCTGATCGATGGCACGTGGAAGAGATTATGTTTACAGTTTCTGCTCCCATTTTCAATGCAAATAAATAGTACACAGAAAAAAATGCTATTTTATTAGATTTCATTAGAGCTTTAAATTATTTTGGATATTATGACCACAACACCTTAGTATCCAATAATATTGATCTCTAAAATAATGTGTCATAGTATAAGTAGGTTTTTTAGTGACATGATCATTGCACTTTTAATTCCATTCATTTATAGTTCAGCAAATGAAAGAACAATGATAATTATAAATGATTTCATTAAAGGTTTACTCTGAATATTTGAAGGCGTGGTGAACTAATCCTTGAATCACAGACGATTTCATTTTCCATTAGTAAAATAATGACTAAAAAATTTTGCAATACACATTAAGAGTATATTATTTATAATATAAAAAGTACTGAGTACCATTATGAACTCGATAAGATACTTAATACTGCACGTAATGCAGTGATACTTACCAATTACATCTAAATAATGTGTACTATGCACAATGCATGACAGGCTTATTCCCTGTTTTGTTTTGATCCAGTTTTTTCCTGGATCAAGAAAGACCTTCACTTCTCTGTTCTGTTTAGCACTGCCTTAATCCACCTGGTATGTCCATGCTTGCTTGCTCATTCGACTTCATGATTTTTTGCTTAATATATTAAAGGATGTAAATGTAACGTGTATTAACAAAGAAATGGCGTATACTGATGTGAAATGACGCATTTGTTTTACTTCACGTGCGTTATAGACTGTTATGCTTGATATAGATTCGAAGCTTTTTATTATGTAGTTCACGCATTTTGATTTCAATCTGACTTTATCATTGGAGTGGGCTGACAACACATTTGCGAGGGAGACAGTGATTCAATAATGGTAAATAAACTGCCAATAAATCGTACACTTTACTGTTCTAATCTAATAATTCGTCTACGTAGTATGTTCAGTCAAAAAAGTGCACTACTCCCATCGTCCCATCGTCATATAAGTACAGAGTTCCATTAAAATGTCGAGACAAGATATCTAAAAAACGATAGTGTACTAATACATACAAATACAAGAATGCACTATGTACATGATTGAATGTATTTAGCAGTTCCGTAATTAATTTTTTCTTGTTTAACATGGGACGGGACTAACTTGTCCAGATCTGCACAGGTGTTGCAAAAAATAAAACAATTGTAAAATTTACATTTGTACATATACAGATATATACGCAAATGGTACATATTTACAAAAAATAAACCATTTGTATTGTTCATCTAATTAAACATGACTAAGTGGCTTACTCTGTTATTCTTATTGTCAAAATTGTACAGTTCGTTTGTAGATTAGTGGCTACAGTTGAATTCATTATCTTTTAAAATGACTTTAGGTTAACGAGGTACTTATTTTGACTGCTTGTTTATTAAACTAAAAAATTCTTGATTACAAATTGTACTTATTAGTAAAAAATCTATAACTGGCTGAGCAACACTGTTTGATTATGTACATACATTGTATTTTTCCATCTAAAAACATACCACACTAAATACACCCAAGACCCAAGTGGTTATTGCTGTTTGCTATTGAAAATGCTGTGAGTAATACATATATGCAAACATAAAGAGTTTACAGTTCCACTTTCCTTCAATATTGTTTATACTTATTTGCATAATTTCAATCAACACCAAGTTGTAGTTTTGAGAGCATCACTCACTTTTTAAAATTGTGGTTTGCACAACAAGTAGCAAACATTCATTCATTCAAACCTAAATCGTTGACCTTTGCAAATAATTGTTTGGATGATTTATGTAAATATTAAATGCAATTGTAAACACAAATAATGTAATAATCATAATAAATACCAAGAAATGCTTAGCTTCCATTCGATTATGGTCAAAGCGTCCTTGAAACTCGCTGGAACTACTAAACTCTAAGCTTTGCATATAAATTAGGTCATCTCATCGCATTGGTTGCGTAAAGTGTCTATGTAAGTATGTGATTTACATCATTCTCAAATAATTATTGAATTAACATTTATTTTCCAGAATTTCGTTTTCGTTTACGTACAAACTAGTTAATACATCTATATTTTCAATGCCATATCCATAAACCTTGCTGTGCTTAAAGGCTTAACTATCTCATGAGTTTATAATTCTGAACATGAACTAGTCTTTGAACACTCATACTGCATACAACTACTAATAATGTGTCACTGTATTTTTGATTGTAAAAACATACTACAGTATTTGTAATTATTATAAATTCAGAAAGCATCTAAACAATAATTAGCATATACTTAACATGTATGCTAAAGGAAATTTTAAATGTGATTGATCATCTTTTTTGTGCGCCCACAACACACACATACATTTTTTACGCTAAATTAAATTCAAAAAGTCTACCTGGATGGCAAAGCAAGGAGGAAAAATGGTTATTTTGATGGTCTTGAGTAAGTTCCTAATAGTAAAATGTGCATACCTAGGTATATACATAATTATAAAACCGAAATTATTATGCAGTGTTTTATCTGCGAGACAACATTTGTCCATTATAATTGTCTGCTCACTGTCAGAGATGATGTCAACACCAAAGTGAATACAAAGTAGGCAATAATTGTCTGCAAATTATCATAACGACTCGTGCAAGCAAATGCTGCAACTGTGCATGACAATGCACTTGAATGTATTTTTGGACTTTCGGAACTGCTATTGTGGAATCATACCACATCGGACACTTTCGGGGCAAGTTTGGTCCATGGGTACCAATTTCGAACACCAATGAAGCTTTTAGGTAGCTTTTCTTGTTTTTGCTTAATGGTAGGAAAAGTTTGTTTCTGAAGAAGCAACGAGAGTTTAACGTAATAAACATTTCCAGGGATAATTTGACATAATTTAACTGAAATTGCAACAACCGTCCTTTACATTTCTTGCATGGGGACCAAATTTTGTATTTTTGGCATCAAAAGTGGTCCTAGCTACACGACTGACAATAATTATCATGTGCTGATTTAATTTAGGACCACAAAAAAGTTATTTGCTCGGTAGCATTACAATTAAAATAAGTAGATGTTTGTGCATAGTTTAAACAATATACAAATGTCCAAAGTTATGATCATGATCACGAACTTCACTTACGCAGATAAGCAAATTTAAATTGAATAGTCATTGTGTGATTGTGTCAAAATATTATGTTCTCTGCGTAATAATTAAATTCTGTCACTATCTGCGTCAAAAGAAAACAAATTAATGTAAAAATGCAACTTTATAACTTTTAGTGTCTAAAATTCTATTTTTAGCATCCCTGTTGACTAAAGTCAGAAAACATACAGGATAATACCGAAGTGGAGGAGAACATGCTTCTAGTTTTTGTATAGCCAGCAATAGTAGGGTGGCATGATAGTATGACGCATTTCTCTACTACTTGAAGATGCTAAGCTCTGAGGAATCAATTGAATTTTTTGCAACCCTTTCGTCAAGGAATTAGTCATGTTCTATTGTTCACATTATTCAGCCACGTCCTGCAGCATTAGCGAGAAAAGTCAATGGTAGATTAATGGTGCTTAGGCCGGGTATAAGGGTAAGTTGCTTATTCCAGGACGCGTGATTGTACCATTTCATGATTAAGCCATCAAGTACTGAGACAAAGTTGCGAAATTCTCATTACAAGGGTTTCTAAAATGGGAATTCCAAATTAGTTTTCTTATATTTCTTCAAATTTTGCATTGTCAGCAGATGCAGTCGCTGGTTATTTTGGTAATTACAATGGATACAAATAGTGTCCTGGGACAAAAACATGAAAAACATCATAAATAAGATAGTATATGTATTATGCAACTATTTCTGCTACTCTAAAATGATAACTTACGCCAGAATATCATATCTAAACTGTTGTAATAAGAATTTGTGTATCACGTAATTATCTTACGTAGGTATGTATGCATTCAACTGCGGATCTCAAGCAAAATATTTATTTTCCAAGTTTGAATAGTCATCATTATACCAAATCATGATTTTCTTTTTTAAAATAAACAAACATTAATGCCTACTTCTACCGGATACTCTTGGGTTTTCCCTAATGAAACCTTGAATGACATAAGCTACATCTAAAGACTAGAGCTCTAAAGGGTCAATGTCACGGGGGAGCTCTGCTATTCCATTCAACTGAAATCATTTAATTTATATTGTAGTAGTTTGAATTTTAGGAGGTACTTAAAATGTCATTGCTGTCCTGGTCCAGTGTTTGCGTAATGTATAATTGCTTTGGCTGAATTCATTTGAAATTATTAAGTTTATTATCCAATTCACACATTCTCCTTTGGTACATGATATGTATAAATACACCAAAGGTGGCTGTGGCTGACGACTAGAAATGCATTATTATTTAGCAACAAAGATATAGAATCTCCGTCTATGCTGATATTATACAGGTATTACATTATAGGTTTAAAGCATGTATGAAGAGCAAACATTATTGTCTAAAATTCGTGTTCTCCGATATGTATCCAAGTTCACGAATCATTCGATTGCTAGGCAAGGTATGTAATAATCCGTTTGTTTGGTCTATTCCTTAATTCCTCCACGTTAGCAATACTATAAACGTGAATTCATTTTAAGCAGACTCATAATAGAATAGCAGTTGTGCATTAGCAATGTCTTTCGGAGAAATGACCTATTAGCAGTGCATTGCATTGTACATATAGTTTACTACTATTATTACACATTATCACTGTGTATATATATAGCTGAGTTACTACATTGCCTATGCTAATTTAACCATTTGCGTAGGTGAAAAGGAAAAATCCAAATGAGCGAATCTTCTCTTTCATCTTCAATTCTGTTTTAAGCAAGAGTGAATTCCAGACTGATATAATATACGCCCTATCTGGATTTCCATTTCCTCGTAACACGCATGCAGGCTGTAATTCCCGATTAGCAAACAACCTTTAGCGGATATACCTTTACAAGACTAGGAGTAGTGAATTAAACGAAATAAACTTCATTACTGATTATTGTACTACGGTATTACAAGCTGAGGATTCCTATTTGGCAAAGGAGTTCAATTGGAAAAATCAATAATTACCTCATGCTGCGCAAATAATTCCACGGATATGCAAGTTCTGTCTATCATCTATTACAGAATATTATATTACATAGCATAAATATACAAATAGCTCAATAAATATATACTAATCGGATCGGTTGTAATTGTAGTAAACAATCTTACTTTTTTTGTATCCTGCATGAATGAATACCGGTGTATTATCTTTTTGTTCTGGTAATAAACAGTGTTTACAGAGGTTTGACGTAGGTAAAGTAAGGAACCGTGCTTCATAATAAAATCATTTAATATTGAGGTGTAAAATAATTTTTGTTAAAGTATGTTTTTACTAAACTAGAATTTACAAATTATTATTAGTATCCTGAATATATCCTGACTATGTATTATGCTGTAGAAAGACACCTTTTTTTTAGATTGGTTGAGATGAACTCGAGAAAACACAAACATTATTTACAAACATAATTAATTAGGTTGCAATAGATTAAGACAAGTAAACGTTCTTCTGTTTCTTTTGTAAAAATAGTATACATAATTAGCTTCAAAAAGTTATTATTAGTCAATTTAATATCTATCAAAGCATTTATGCGCGAAAATATTAAAATTTACTGAATACTTTATGTTCTTAATACTTCAGGTTCTTTTTTCTCAATATTGTTAGTGCTATTCATTTACATGATTATACATAGTATGCACAGAATTTAGCAATATTTCAAGGTCAGTATAATGTGTTCAATAATTTTTCCATTTCAAATTAATTTATCAGTGTATTAATGGTGGTGTATCTTCAGTCTACTACATAGCTAAGTGAGGCAGATCATGAGTTTAGAAACTCTACTGAAACCTGAGAAATACTTTAAAAGTTTAATAAATATATGCTTTTAAAATGAATTGAAACATATTATGCATTAACTTTATTGCCTAGGTATGTATATTACGAAAATATGTAGGAGGAAACTCTAAAGTTTGTTTACAAATTGTTTGTCTACCCAAGTAATCGCAATTGAAAATTTTACGAGACATTTACAAGCTATTGTTAATTTGCATGCTCAATGTTCAGGTAAATGTAAAATAGAGTCTGACAGGTCAGGTAATAAACCCCAGGTAAAGGAAACATAGTTGGTTACTTCAGATAAACATGAACGAGTTTAGTTAAAGTTGTAAATTGACCGTTAAAATTAATTGGTAGATTTAGTGCAACCTATTTGAGTATGTAACGACTAAAATTCAGTGCATAAACATAATTCTGCAAATACCCAATGCATTTGGCTTTGAGTTTTCAAATATTTTCTACATTTTCATGGTCTATGTTATGTTATTGAACTGATTGTACACACAATATACAACGTAATACTCCAATCATAACATAACAATAACTGTACTCGTTACTTTTAACGCTTTCTTGTTATTACCCTACCAAAAGAATACATTTTAGAGCTGTAACGACTTATTTTCCCATAAATTACTAATATGAAACTGTAAACATAATTTAATTTACTTAACTCTTATGCTGCCACATTCTCTATAAGAATAGTACATTACAAACACTATGTATCAACTATACAAAATAGAAATATCAACATCAACATTAAGTAAAAGTGACCCAAACCAATCCAGTTATCCTCACATTTACATTACATCACGCAACGTGACTGGCTGATTCATTTTTAATTACAAGGGATAAACTGAACTCGCCAATTACGCTAATTTATAATTATTCCCTTAGCAAATAAACCAGAAAATTAATATTCACGGCAGGAGGGAAGTGGGAAGTTCTTTAAAGTTTACTTTCAACTTTATTTTACAGAAATGAGTGTGAATGAGCATCGCATGTGTATTTTGCATGCAAATTAGCTTAAATATTGTTGACAGATGGACAAAAATTAGCTGTTAATTTATGCACGTGTACAAATAACCCGCAATGTGTTTATTTTCTAGTTCTACAGATAGTACCTACTTATCATTTGTTAGAAGGTGTACCTACTAACAGCTGTATATCTGTAGAACAGTAACCTAATGTGCAACAGCAAATCTCTAAATAAATCTGACTGATTGCTTTTAGTGTTATATTTACATATACATTACATCTGGTCTGGTCCAGGCCCAAGCTAAGTTGAATTAAGCCGAAATAATCAAATGGGCTGAGCATACACGAACGTAAACGTAACGTGAATGTGAATATAATTTGCTGTCATTATAATTACTAATTACATACTTTCCTAGTCCCTTGTCCTCCTCTTACATGTCTATTGTAATACGTAATTGCACAAGGTGTTCATCAAAGCACACGATTATTTGTATCTTTACCCTCCGTAATGTAATTGGTATTGGAAGTGTAATAGTGTAAGCAAAAGCAAACAAACTCCAATTATACTGCTGTAGGACAAAATGAGAAATTTTTATATCATGTTGATCAAATAGTAGAAATAGTTATTGGGGAAGGCCCATCACATTTATAGTTCTATTTAGCCTACTTAATTTTTTATGGAAAACTGTACGATTTTGTGTGTTAGTACATATTTTATATGATTACACACAGCTTAGGTACTATTTAAATAGTAAATATTACAGTTACATGCAAAAAAGTAGTTTGTAACACCTGTAATGATTCAATTTGAGCAATAAGTATAAAATATGCAAATAAATACTAACTAGACTAATTGTAGGTAAAAATGTAGGCATTCCCAATGTGTTAACAATTGCGAAAACGTATATTTTCAGCAATGTGATACATATAAATTAAGTAGGTACTGCACAAAGATAATTTGACAAGGATATATATCTTGTTTCTGAGTCCCAACCCATAAGAAAATAAAATATGGAGCAAAACAGCTCAGTTAAGAAGTGAATCAAGGGTGCGGTTTGAGAATATAGTTAACTAATTTTTATCCTCTAATTTGTCAATTAGAAAATTAGAATATAGGTACTAACAATGTAATTTAATTTAGATGATCGATTTATATCAAAAATGAATTTACATGGACAAAAATGGCACATATGTTTGCATTTAGCATTACATAAGTACGTATGCAATTTGTCTGTATTTATATATAGCTTGTATGTATTTGCATACGGCACATATACTTTATTTCTGCAAGACAAGATCAAAAGGGCAAAGTAAAAGTATGCCGAATTTTTAAATATTTTGCATAAGCAAATCGAATTGTTGTGATAAATGTGTGACGCTGCGGCAAGAGGACTTTATAGTTTATGGTCTTTGTTTGTATTATTGTTATGCATTCTTTATTTAACTTATTGTATTATTGTTATTGAAGTTTCCATTCCAAATGTAACGATATTGATATGCAAATAAGGCATCGCAAATCACGATGAGATGAAAAATATATTCGGGCTCATTTTCTCAGGGTATACTTTTAAGTTAAAGGAATTTGTATACGTCGGAGGCGCGTACGTACCCCTAAAAGCATGGACGAAATGGACTTCCACATTAACATACCTACTAATATTATGCTAGTATTTTCGAAAAGTAAATTAAAGTTAAGAATTCGCAATGTTGCAGAATTTTTACTGAGAATTTATTTTAATGTACAATGAATTTGCCAATTTTGAAATTATGGTTTTACTTACTCTATTTTTAGAAACAGTTAGACAAGCAGATGCATTAAATTTGTTATCGGGCCTATTAAAATCAGCAAAATGACTATTTTTATTAAATTCATTGAAGA
>JAQFYC010005183.1:0-15067 GCA_034694165.1 Tomocerus mixtus
CGTTCAATATGAACAGATGCGAATCAAGCGCGCGTCCGTCTGATTCATATTCTAACCATTGAGTCCTCCTTAACCTTTTTAAAATGCTACTTGCTGTAACTGCTGAAGACAATGTGTAACAAACACATAATAAAATATGATAAAATAGATGAAAGCACTATAACACTTTTTAAATTAAACTGAAACCGTAAGAAAATGAAACTTTGAATATTCATTCTTTGACATTTTGTATGTATCTGCATGTTATAGTTATAGAGTATAGTAAGAAAGGCTGATTTGTAGGTTGAGCAGCACGAGTGTAAATAAAGTGAACTACATACGTACAGCTGGGCAATCGAAAGCTCTGTTTGTGTATGCATATCAAAGTATAATATTATTTTTCATTGAAAGCTGCATTATTATACGTATTCGAATACTTATTAGATAAAAGTTATTTAGCTTGTACAATTTGAAAAGAGAATGGACAGGAAAGGGAAACTTCACTGCACAGGAGGGATTAACATAAATAAGCAGAAATGAATGAACTGATGCAGGTTGTTCAAGTATTTAGCTGAACTGACCACAAATGAAATGTCACACCTATTGTAAATTATGCATGTATAGCTAAGTTAAGTATAATACATACAAATATAGGTACCCATGTAAAGTAAACTATTTATTTTATGAATGGAAGTTTTCATAGTTAAAGCGTTTACACCTTATTTCTTTTCTTACGATAAGCATTACTACGCATTAAGTAGGTGAGTGATCAACCCATTTGGTCCATATGGTTAGTTAGTCAATAATTTTGTCGTTAGCAGACATACAGGAGCCTGTCACTTACTTTTGGGTTACAAATGACAAGTAGGCAGGTATAACTAGACCCTAATTACTCAGGCAATAATGTTTGGACCCTCCTCTCTTGTTCAATGTCTAAATTTCATATCCTTACACGTAGATAATTACCTGCCTATAATAGGACTAGCTTAATTTAGTCGAGAAACATGTTGAAATTGGCTACGGTGGTTATCGAATGGTTGTACATGAGTATTTAAAGTTATATTTTCTTACACCTTGCACTGACGAGGCCATTAAAAATTTTAAACACGTTAAGATCATAGAAATATTTTTTACAACAATTTCAGATTAGTTTAAACACAAAGTATTGTCAAAGTATCATCATAAGCTCTAAAGGAACATTTTGTGGTTTCCATTATCCATTATCACCAATAAATTATGAATGAACCTGTATTGGTTAGCGATAAGGATCTAACGTATAGGTACACACATATGCATTCTAGTGCTACTTAGGCACTCTAATTATCTACAGCCAAATCTTTAAATCGTCCCTATTGTTAAAACCATCCTGTCAATCATGAATTTGAGAGGATATCGAAATTCCCATATGCAGGCAGATACAAATCAATATGTAATGGTAAGTTGGATTACTAGTGCATCAGTAGGTACTCTTACACTTTTACTATAACATAGACAACTACCCCGAATAATTTGACAATATATTATATGTATATCTAATAAAAGCATAGAGTATAGTATTTATTTAACTAATGTAATGGTATCGTTAGTATCGTATGTAATGTAGGGCACTTTTACTTAATATTACCTGTTTAATAATAATACTCGAAGATTTTGTGATTAGATCTACGTATTAAACTTGAACTCGTTAGTGATACTTGGAATCAGAGCATTCCTGACTTATGTTAACCACGCACGTCGCATTAAATGTCAAAACTGACGATGAGTACACAGAAGAAGTAGTTGTTTCTAGAAAGGTATGAGACAAAGAGTAGCTTAAAGGCAGGGGCAAGGAAAAACTTGTACTAAATATTACTAAATGCATTTTGGAACTTAATCACTTACCCATACATATAGGTACATACTATATCTTTTTATTTTCTTTACTAATTGTGTTGCCCGCTTGGAAAGGCTACGGAAATTGGAAATGGGTTTATGATTAACATTGTATAATTATTTTATAATTTTTAGAGTAAGTCTTAAAATTTAGAAAAATCATTTAAAAATTTGAGATCCCTGACGGTAGACATATCGATAGAAAGTTTAAGATTATTGTGGCGGACACAACACTTTTACACTAATACATAGAAAACATTACATAAACTGGGTACAGTCATATAAATCGTTCTAGATTGTAAATTATGAGTTAAATATTTGAAGTAACAAGTTTGTATTCTTTGCATAGTACATAGTGAGCAAAGATATTAAAAATAGAAATGTTCCCTGCTGCATTTTCCGAACAAACCAAATTTTTCTATTCCAGAAATGACACTGACTGAGATAACGGTATATGTTTGGATCTTAATAACTTATAATGTTACATATTATATGTGGCCATTGTATTGTAGGTGAAAAGCTATACTTACACATGTACAATCAATAACTGATAGGAATACGCACAATTTCAATTTAGATCTTTATTCCATGTAAATAGCTAATCAAACAAAAAATTTCTTTAGTAGGCACAATAAAAAACTAGTTTACGATCGTGTACTTGGTAGTATTTTTTGCGTGGTACTTTATAAATCAGTGCGTGTAAATGTAAAACATCTTATTTTATATGTAAGTGCATTGTAAAAATTGTAAATGCATATTTGATTTCATAACATTATTAAAATATTACACAATATGTACCACTTGCTTAGTGGATGTCTGTTTGTTGAAAAGTTTTCATGTTACAGGAAGGTACACTGAAATAATGTTAATAATGTATGTAAAAGTATTTAGAGATAGATAAATAAGTCGATAAATAGGGATTGAGACTTTGAAGTGTACGCATGTAACATAAATAGACATGGCTCACAAGGCAAGGCAAAACAAGTGCGTTTAATGTAATAAGGAAAGGAAGATATAAATTAGAGTTAAATGACAGGATGCTGTTGGAGAGTTGTCTGATGAACACAGTAGGAGAACAATAGGAGGAATCCGCGGGGGTGAATGCCGAAAACTCTTTCCAGCATGTCCAGTCCATCCAGGCAGTCCACTACTATCTCACGGCTCAATCCATCCAACAAATACAATACATGAGATAAAAGTAACCAAAAAATTCTTATTTTCTGCCGATCCCACTATAGTATAAGTCAAACTATAATAAGACATCAAAAATTATTGATTCTAAAATCTCTATCATGAATGTGGTTAGAATAGAATATTCCTAAATATTTCATCATCGTATGGCATGTAATAACAATAATAATGCACAATACCCTTGTAATATAATTGCATTACTGAAATTTTTCATTTCTACTAAAATACTATTTTAATTGTTGCAAAAATTGTATTTGTAGTCTTTGAAAATCTCGGTTTGCAACTTTATAGGTACAAGTTTGGATTTTTTATTGATAGTAAAAATATTATTACCTAGTTCGTATCATTAATTCGAAAGCTAAATAGAATACATAGGAGTAAATGCTATGAAAAATGGAATATTTGGACCCAAATGGGCCTTGCTCAAATGGGTACAATATTGAAAATATTCCCGGAACATTTATGATATTCTTAGGAATTTTCTTCGTCAGAAATGTTCACAATGAGATTACATTACATTAAACAAAGCAAAACCTTGTGTTGCACTAAAAGTTCTAAAAAAGATCTTACATTGTATATTGTCTATAGGGATTTACTATTTATTAGGTATCTAGTATACCCTACCTGTGATCTATTAATACAGAAGATGCCCATTTCCCTTAAATATCTTCCTTTGGCTATCATGAATGACTGAGTACAAATTAAAAGTATCGGTTACAGATACAAATCTAGAAGCGTTTGTCCTATTGAATTTCAAATTCATTTCCCAGATTCCTTACCCTATGCCCCGCCATGCTTTACAGTAGTAAATCTTACCGGTGTACCTTTTTAAGAGTAATTTAATAGATGTATCAGTATTACGTAACAAAACAAAAATACAAACGCTCGTACTTTTAAAGAAGATAAATTACAACGTCCCTACATTAGGGATTCATTACACATTTTCCTTACACTTTAGTAAATAATTATTTTGACCTGCCTTGTCAGGTGTATGTATCTCTGTCCTTTTAGCTTTACCTGTTCGGGTGATGATCTAGTCCGGCTACTGTATTGAGTTTTGTGTCTTCGTATTGAATTACACACAGCATTAAGAATCTCATTTTTGTGCAAGATAGTATAAAATATATAAATATCTACCAGATATATTTTCCCACAACAATTTTGTTGCAAAGGGAATGAATTGTCTACTTTAGAAGGATATCCATCTTCCTGTTATATTTAGTATCAAGATAAATTCGTTAGGATGCTTATATTATTTTATAGATATCTATATGTAGGGGTTTGTTTATCAAATGAATATCCTCAAAAGAGCAGCAAATATCATACACAAAACTATGCGCATAGTATATTGTAATGCACATTAATATTATGACTGTAATGGTATTTTCAAGAATGTTATTTTAAAATTCGTGTTGGGTAGCTTAAGGTACTAAATGCTAGTTTTGTTGTCCCAAGTTAGGTAGTTTTACTTCTCATTTTAAATGAGAGGACAGTGCATGTCAATATCGCTCCACTAGTTTAACATGATATTGTAGCATAACTAAATAGCCAACAGCAAATGCAAAGCAAGTGCAACGCTAAAGGTTTCGTACAGGCTTAGGCTATTCAATGTACAACAATAATTGTATCGTTAGTATTCGGTAGTATATAATACCAAGGACACATTAACAAATTACAACTGTTGCAAGCAATGTGGGCAAACCCACACAATATTTACAATCTAGTTTGATTAGCATGAGAATAATGTTTAATTATATTTTACAAGTTTCCATTAGTAATAAGTATAATGTACAGTGCAGTAGCAGGTTTATATAATTCTTGGCAATTCAACTAAACAGAATTAATGAGTATACACAGATGAGTATGTATTTCTATGTTAGGTAACACGACAAAATTTAATGTAACTACTGCCTCACTGTCTGTCCTTCTTATTGTCTTGTTGTAAGTAGTTAGTGGTTTGGTTATCAAGTACAACTTAAAGGACCCTTACAATAATAATTTCTTAAGAAAACAGATTTTCCACTTCTTACTTTACATATTCTTATACGTATTAAGTGTATCAGTAGCTATCACGTGAAGAATTCTTGTACGGTCTGTATTCTGTATTGTAAGTAGTGTGCATTAGTGTACATAGAATGGCGATACACACTGCCTGCCTGCCTAAGTATACTCTCATTCTTGTGCTTACTTAGGTATGTTCGTAAAGGACTCTTTGTACATTATACATTTTACTCAAAATTGTGACTTACCTGTTGACTAAATATGATAAAGCTACCTTAAGCATACTTACTAACAATTAGCAGCTTTAGTGATAATGTCTTCACAGCTACGGGCAATACATGTGAATGGAAAGACAGCAGGTGTTAGATTTAGTGTCAGATTGGGGAAAATTAAGTAAGGTAGGTAGCAGCTAGCTAATAGAAAATTGTATTGACACATGTACATGTGTCAATGTTAAAGCTATTTATGACAACGTGAAAAGCAAGTGAGAAGCTAATGAAATACAAAGAATCTCATAATTACTTATTAGTATTAGTAAAGGAAAGTTAAATTACGGGGAAAGTTGAGTATATATACCGTATATAAGCCACGCTACTTATATGAAATGAGTATACAGGCTATAATTGGATAAATAAACATGACATGCAACGATGCAACCACAATCTCCACAAATAGAAAAAACTCCTTGAGTTCTGAAAAATTACTCCAATGTTCCTGGTATCCCTGGTGTAATTATTGTAGTGTATAAGGTATCATGATTACGATAGGTGGGTAATTGTTGAGCAGTTAAGTAATAATAAGACGTAAATGTAAATAGATACCTATAGATCTGTAGGTTATTCAAAAACACAGCAAATTCCTCGATAGTTTTGCATTGATATAGGTACTCCAGATATTCTACACTGTATACCAAGGCTATAAGGCATTTGAAGTTATTTGCAGTACCATTTGAGAGGAAGAGTCCAGAAGTATGTAAATATGCGCTGGGACTACTTGTTGGGTATAAGTGTGTCTTGTCATGTCATCATGTCACATTGAGTTGAGTAAAGATATGTCCAGGTATAAGTAAACAGTAATGTATTTAGATAGGTGGGTATGCATGCATGTATAATTTAGTAAATAAATTCTTTCCCATTATGCGATATTTAGTATGGACTATGGACTTTATATAAAAGGGACAGAATAGTCCTGATTGTAACGCATATGTTATATGTTATATTGGAACTGAAAGCAAGGTGTTGGTCTATAAGTAAGTAAGGGAAGTTGAGTGAAGTGAAGTCAAGTGAAGATGGGACATTTGTCACCGTATTCAATTTCCACGGCTGTTAGGGAGACATTAGAAGAGCCAGAGAGCACTTAATGAGGCGTGTAAAAAAGGGTTAGCTCAACTAAACCAACTACCAAATGTACAAATAGAATAACTGAGGCAGGAGATGGAGAGGGCTCCTTCTTTCTCATCCATTTACTCCTATATACAACCACAATGTGATATAATTTGATAAATACCTAAGGAACATTGGAATACGAGTAGCTGTAGGAAATGTAATACAATACAGATAAGTAAGCACCAAACACAACTGTTGTGAGACCAAATGTACATATAAGAATTATGTACCTACTATTTATAATAGTATATAAGTGTACAAAATAGTAATTTCATTTCGATTCTGCCCTCCAAAGACACCTTGCAATGCAGCACAAGGACATATCCATTTATGAGGAAATGATAAGCTTAAAAAATCTAAATTGTGTCATAGCAGATTCGACAATAATTTGTCGACACAACAAAACATGTTCTACCAGAATTTTTTTTAACATTTAGCAAAATCCTGAAACCTGAAAGTGTTAATTAGTTTCAGTTCCAGAAATTTTTTATGCCCACATCATACTCCTACCGCGGGTACTAAATAATGCCAAATCTGTTTTAGAAATATTCCCAATTAGGTGTTACTAGGCGTGACATGTTCCATTTGAAAATCTAATTTTACTTAGTTAGCTAGGTTCAGTTTCAAAGCATGATTTTTTAAAGTGTCCTACACAATGCGGTGAAATAGCATATTACTTTCCTACATACCTAAACTATGTCATTATGTATCAAATTTCAGATAAATTGAAAGGATATACTGTAGAAAGGCTAAGACACATAGGATGATTTTATCTATATGTTTTATGCCCGTACCCATGTAATACCCACATAACTCCACATTGTACATATTAATATACTAAATGACAAAGAGATTCCAGTGGTACATAAGTATAAAACGAAAGTTTATTTATTTTATTGATAATATGGTTCACTGCATAAAGTATGCAGAAGAGTAGAAGGGTTAGGTCATCTAAAGGCAAGTCACCTAAACTAAACTGAAATTGAAGTCAAGTCAAGTCAACTGAAGAAGGGAAGAGATGCAACGCTACTGATGTTAGTTGGGAATGTTATAAGTAAGTTATAAGAAATAAGTAAGTGTTGGCTTGGGTTGGCTGCTGTGTTCGTCTTGTGTACACAACGGAGAAGATGACATCGGAGAGAGAGAATAGGATTACATCCCATTGTATTTTCTATTGCAGTCTCTATCTATTTATTTATGAGTTCCCCAGCCTTGTAGTTGAGTTCAGCTCTTTCTTGTCACTCTCTTACTCTGTTATCTACATTGCATAGGTTAGTGTAGGTACCGAATAGTATAGGAGTGAGTGCGATGTGACGAGATGTAATGATGATGGGGACAAAAGGACTGCATTCGATGCCATGTCATCAAATGAGACATCCCATCCGATATTTTACTAGGAGATACAATACATACAATACACTCACTACATACACTAACTGTGCATATACGTATGTTAAGAGTAAAGCCAAGTGAAACCATGTATTGTATTATGTAGCACAATACAAACACTACTAATACTAATGCAACCACTAGGGAATTTCCATAAGCAAACAATGTAGACTAATACGCACACACTTACTCAATCCTACTTACAAATATTCCCATGTAGATCGCTCGACTCGATACAGCAGATAAGATCACAAAGATAAAATAAACTATAATATTCCTCCTAAACTGCTAAGTGCATACAAATACAATGGCAAAGCAAAAGGGTTCCTTCTTCTTCCCCAACAATACATGACATAAAATACAATACTAGTTCAAGGATTATGTATTCCCTATATAAACACGAAAATGTAATAATGCACTTATACACACATACCACGGTACAATGTAATTTTCACATTTTGTGAAAAAAGCAATTCAAATACAAAAATATATTGTATCATACATACAAGAATATTTAATTATACATATTGTATAGGGATTTCATAAAGGTACAACATTTAATCCACATTCCTGGCAAAAAGCCTCTGTGATCAGTAAACTGTTTCTCTAGTGTGCACAAAAATATATAGATATCATAATGCAAAACGCATGGATTTGTATTATATAAGTAGATATCTGTATCGCAAATAGCTACTTAAATAGTACATACGTGCAACCTAACACAAGTAAGTAATTTTTATGTTTGTGGTTTTGGGAATGTCATTTAGAAAGCGATTACATGATGTGTATCTCATCATGTCACCTATTGTGCAGTATGGAAGTGTGTGTGCAAATTGAAATCGTTTTATGTTTGGTAGATAATAATATGAAGGATCTTAATAATACCAACCAATGTTGAATGTTTGCTTTGTGGACAGTAATAACCACAACAATGTTGAATGATTACATGAGTTCATGTTTAGCTGCATTGAGCAGAACAACACAAGTACGGTACAGATGTTGAGTGTTGAGTATAATAAATAAAGCTTGGTTTCACATGTTGTGAGTTGATTTGAGTGTCAAAATCATGAAAAGGTGAATGATCAATGGTCAATTGTCCACAAAATTGAAAAATTGTCTGTCCGGTGCATTGCATTCAGTTCCAACTTACTACAAGCACTTTTTGTGGTCTCTTTCACACAATGTACTCCATAATACGTACATAACTTGACAACATCAAATCTATACTGAACTACAGCCGCGTCATACTTTATTAGATTACTTCTTCTGACAAAATCTGTAATCTGTATTGCCTATGTACGTAGTATGTATATTATTGGTAGTAAGTATTTATTTTATGATTCCTATGATATTTTATTTTTTGCCTAGTTTGTGTAGCAATTAATCACAATGTATTCAGAAATTAATTGTTATCTCACTGGTTACGTTACGATTTCGTACTGCAATACGATTCTCCTATTTAGATACTACTACTTTGACCTGAGTCGTTGAGTTTTCCCTTATAATATTGGTTACTGATATTTCAAGCCAGTTTCTAAAACGAGTGTTCAATTTCCCTGTATTTTGGGTCAAAATACTGGCTTTTTTATAGCGTACGTATTTACGAAACTTGAATCTACTTATAGTTAGAATTTTAGGGTGTCAATGAAAGGAGGGTGTAGGTCCGCATAGCTATTTCAAGCTAGTTACTTAATATGAACGATTTACCCCAGTAGATCTTACCTCAATATAAGCGTAGTATATGAACATGATTAGTAACTGATCATAATTAAGATAAAACCACATAATTTCAAACCTTTTTTACGTAATATCCTATATAAAATAGGCACATTAGATGTTTACACGCTGTACTTACAAGCGTACTTTGACATAATAATAATAAAGTATCAATAGGTGCTAGGTGCTACGTAAATATCACTTTTTTATTTTGGCGTATGACATTTACTTTCTGTCTCCTACTTTCCTCTTTCTTTGTGAACATTGTATCACGTTAAATAATTATAAGTTTTTTCAACTTTGTACAAATGTGACTATCGAAAGATATTGGATACGACTCGGTTGGTACAGGGAGTAAGGTAACCTAAACATGGCTTGCCTTCGGTGCTGCTTGCTGCAAAACAATACAGAAGAATGTAACGAATTTGATGGCACTTGAATAAAACATAATCAATCAATCAATCAATCATTACTACTTAGATTATAAGAAAAACCTGAACTTAATTATTTGATTTTCCTTTGATATTTGATATTTGAAAAAGAGCTCCCAACTATACTTACCATGAGCATACTATTGAAAAGCATAAAAGCCTATATAATGGGTTTCGGCATAGCACTCTACTACTAACAGATACTACACTAAACACTACACATTATTAAATTGATTAGTAATAAATTTTAGACCTTATCTAATGGAGGTTTGTAGTCAATAATGATTGCTGCAGAAACATATAAAAGTATTTGCGGAAGAGATGATGATAGTATGATGAGGAGGAATGGATGAGGGAGTATAAGTTAAGGATGAATGTAGTTTTGGCGAAAAGGATAAGATATTGGATGGGATAAAGAGATGATATATTGTACGGGTGAGTGTATTGACAGCTTCTTCTCTCACTTTGTGTGTTTTGTGTCTCTCTGTGTGTATGTGTGTGTCTGTCTCGTCTCTCATCTCCGATTGCAATGGCAAGCCAATTCAGCTTAGATCAGCTCGCTACCTAAATATAAATTCAGTTCTATCTATTTATATGAATGTGTGTGTGCTTGAGATTGCTCCCTATTTTCTAGATGATTAAGCAGCAAATCACAGACACAAAAGCGAACCCCATCCAATTTCTCGCGAGTTGTATGTGATTGTGATGTGTGTGAGTGAGTGAAGGAGTCCCCCGCTTTTCACTTCCACTCTCGCCTTCACACTCTTCTATTCTATTATTGCCTTTCATCACTATATATACCATTATACTATTAGCTATACACTCCTTTCTTATCAAAATATAAAGATTTACTTCTTCTTACACTTGTTTCCCCAACTCTCTCCTATTTGCCTATTTAGTTCCATATGAGCTTGTAAGTATATCAACGGATTATCTTTTTCCCACTTCCTGGCATATTATTTTTGTACAAACAATATCAAGTAAATACATACTATACAATATTCATGATTCGCGTGTATTTTCAAATGTTTAGTAGTGTTTCCTTTTTACAATCCATTTTGCAGGTGTACATTGTAAATGCATCCCTTCTTCTCTATTCAGTTTTCTGTATGTTCAAATTGCATATATGTGCTTAAGGTCTTGTTAGATTGCATGTTCTGGTACTTTTATTTTATTTTTTATTCTACTTATAAGGAAATCCAATTTTTCTTTTAGTACTATATGTGTACAGTATAAACTTTTGGAATTTGCAATACTTGATACACATGAGGTAAGTAGTGTTTCTGAACTGAGCCTGCAGATATTGTACCTATTAAGTACATAGCAGTAATGGTAATAGTATAAGCGCAGTTATGTGATTTGTATTGTGTGTAATATTATAATGTGACATGCTGGTTGCTGGTTATTGTGTACCTCCCCCTCACTCCTTCACTAACGGCAACTTTATTATCTCCTTCTATGTACCTACAACATGGTACATATACAATACACTACTACATTGTATGAATACACGCGCATTCACAACACAAATCGCATCAATTTATTACATTAGCTTCCGCACAATAGGAGCTGATCGCCTTACCTAGTTAGTCTAGTCTAACTACCTACACAATGCTAACAACAGAAATCGAAGCGCACAACAAATCCCTTACAAGAAATGAACCCTGTTTTTATCTTTATCTGTAGTTAGATTTATATATTTCTTAAAGCCTCATCTCGTCAACCTAGCAAAATATGTTTCCAGTCCATTTTTGAGCAGACTTGTTAAATACAGTTTGTTCAAAAGTATTTCTGGCCACTAATAATTGAATTAGGAACAGTTCAAGTAACCACTACCTGTAATATTTGCTTACTACTGCATGACATGTCGTATTGCTTTGTATATGAATTAGTGATTAAATGTTTCCCTAAGAGTTAGCCAGTTATCTTCATATGTACATTAGTCAGTTAGAGTTATAGTTACATAGCAGGAGCAGTCCTTGTAGTGTGACTTCTGCCGAAAGACACTATAAAATGCAACTGTTTACAATGAACTTGCAGTTGAGCGTTTGTCGGTTCATCTCAGTTATTAGTTGGTTCATTAGTGAATTTTGTATTCATTAAAACGTGGGAGCTTTATTGCAAATGCAAATCCAGAATCCAGTGAGTTGTTCATATTTAATATATAGCTACTATATGCAAATATTTACAGATATAATTGTGCCTATACCGTCCATAAGTCTATACTACTACAAAGATACACACATTATATACAAAAAAGTGGGAAGACAAACAAACGACAATATTTTATGAGAATGTCAATTAGAAGAATTAATATTTGGCTATAGCTAATTAGGAGAATGGAAGATGAAGTACATCTGTAGTACATATATTTCTTTTTAGGATATTATATTTATTGAAATGTGTATGCAGGTGTAGTGTATTTCTCATTTGAAAGGTTATGACAAGCGCATTGTTTACGATAGTGATAATTAGGCAGATATTCGTCGTTACATTTCTCTGATACCTTTCTCAGTGAAATGAACACAAGACAAGCTCTCTTCTTGTATAAACTTCAGTACTGTACTGAAAGTAAGTAATTATTTGTCTGGTATTTGTAATTCTCTAACTAAAAGCAAGCCCTCTAATCCTTATATGATTCCTTGTCACACATAATGTAGTCATTATCTGAAGTGTGACAAAATATTATTGACAAGAGATGAAGGGAGGACATCAGACGGTGATGTGACAATGAATGGTAAATAAAGAGAATATATTTTATGTAAGTTAGATAAAGCAAGAGGGATACTCTGTCTGATACTCTCGTCCTCATCATTCATGTGATAGCCATACACCTGTCCTATTAAACGATTTGACGTCTGCATACCTTGTAAAATTCATCTTCTGTTAAATGTTTGGGATGGAGAAGTGCAGAAGGTGTTAGATATGGAACTGGCTTCTGCTTGGACAATAAAAATCTTAGACATCTCAGATTTCATCCTTTTGAAAGCGTGATAATGGCTCTTGTAAATATGGTACGTCGTGCCAAGCTAATTTATTACGCCAACGATATGGACCTACTAAAGTACACTTTGGTCTCTTGGCACAGAGTATCTATCCCTACTACCTGTAAATACTTACATTATGAAATGTATGCAAAAGTACAATATCAACAATAATATACCGTATATACCTACTGGAATCCCCAGGTTAATCTGATTCCCCACTGTGGGTAGAAATAGTATCACCCTATAGCAATATACTAGTATATTAAGTGTATATAGCAGTTTGGATATTTGCTTCAAAACCTGATTCCCCAGGGGATTCGAATTGGTTTATACGGTACTCAATCCTAAAACATTACATACTTTATGCTAATGTCAAAATGTAATGAGGTAGCAGTAGCACTTAATGCATATAAATATACCTAGGTAAGTATTATAGCCAGCATGCATACAATAACTTCCTCGCTGTGTGTTTGCTACACTCATAATCGTATCGTACTGTAGTACTCTCAGATCAAAAATTTTAACGTACATTTTCCTGAGTTTTTATCTCTTAAGCAAAAAATGTAGTACATAAATAAATAGAGCAGTTTAATATTTTGACACCTTTATTTTGTGTTTGCATAGATTTGACATTGAATTTTCCCTTTGATGAGTACATATAGGTATATTTGTATTATATTCGTGTTTGAATACTTAAGACAATGACATTAAATAAAGGAGTTAACATTTGCAGGCTACAATGACTATACACACTATCATAATTGCGTAGAAGAGTCGAAAGTGCATATAATAGTGCACTATCTGTCCTTACATTGAGTACTTAATATTTTGTATTACTTAAAGCGAACTTTATCAATTTCCTGTGTCATTGCACAGCATAAGGTACATGTACATAGATTAAAATGAGAGATTAAATGTATCAGTCTGCTGGATGAAGAGTAGATATTATCTCTAAATTGTTAGGAGCACCGATTTTAAAAGGAAGAGTATTAAGTTACTTTACTATTACTATGTATTAACAACCGCATCTCTCATATAAATAATTGCACTTACCAACTTACATTGAGATTTAATATAATGTACAACACTGAAAATTGAATGGATATGTAGTACTTGTACATTAGGAGTATTTACTCTTGGTGTGAGTATGTATATTATTAGCTGAGGATGACGTCAGCCGAGTTGGATCGTTGATTGTCCTGGCTTGGCTTGGCTCTATTTTTTATAAGAGATCTCCTTTAGTTTAAGATGATGATCACTTTATTTTATTCCATTTGAATGATGATATGCAAGTAATAATAATAATATGAGGAGAGGGAATACATAGCATTCCTCCTCTTGCTACCCTTGTTGGCACACATAACATTCAATATGGCATTCAAACATAATTTACTAGCATGACCAACAATATTTATTATCACTCACTCACTCTTGCCATTACATATCTACATTCTACATACTACACACTCTCAGAATATGTACTCACATCTACATAGTATATAGATACAGACACAGTAATACATATAATATGTGCCTACTTAGAATTATTAAGTCATAAAATGTACAAGTGCTCACACACATCATCATCACGGACCAACACTGCAGTTCACTTATTTTGTTGTCATTGTATGCATTATCGATAGCTATTTTAATGATACATATTCTACCATATAGGTAATTGAACTAATGCTTTATGTATATCTGTAATGTCAATGGGCAATACTTTGTCCATCTCATACTTATACTAATACATTGTATTTTATATCTAGGTGCACACTACTGTAGTAAATAACACTTACTGTGCAAGTTCATTGTAAAAGTAAGTACTAAAAGGATATCTTACTTAACTACAATTACCTAATTTGACGGACAGACAGACACAGCATATCCATAAAGTAGACAAGCTCCTTAATAAGTAGCTACTCTCTATATTTGAATACAGGTACACAGTACACAGTTTCATGTAGGTGGTACATATTAAAATATCAAATACAATTAATATTTGTATTTGAAATAATTTATAGTAGATAGTAAAAAATGGGGAGTTTTACGTCTAGGCTGTTCTTGGGATCAACATCACCCGCGAGCCAGACTATTCACATTCAGCTTTCGCATT
>JAQFYC010005184.1:0-15065 GCA_034694165.1 Tomocerus mixtus
CAGGCCAGGCATACGGGAGAAAGCCTACACAGTAGAAAAGGTTCGACCCAGTTAAGCTTAGCTCACAGTTTGCAGTTGTGCTGCTGGTTTGGTTGTTCTTGTTTCTATGTGCTTGACTAGACTTACAATCAGTATGTCAGCTTTGCTTGCAACTTTCAGTTATGTCCATTCACTACAATACTGCACTAAATACATACAGTATATAGTATACTAAACGTGTAATGCAATGGATAGGAATGCTATAGCATATATATTGCTTATAAAACTATTATAACATATACATACTTGTGTGGATTGGATGGATGTACGGTAAAATGTGAATAATATGTAAATACGTAATGGAAAGCCACCAAAACTGATAAAAGCCCAACAAACTCAACTCAACTGAACTCAAGTCAAAGTATGTATGGAGCTGTGGAACTATTCATATGTACTTTACCACAGCGTTCTGCTACTTCATAAATTGTGTCACCATAAAAATACAAATCAATGATATCTCCACTATGTGTTTTAACGTAAAAATATTGAAATTGCAGTGGCCGTTGTTGACCAAGCATGATCCAATTAAAATGGAGTTCAATTACTTCAGTTACATACAGTTTAGACATTGCACACTACGATATTACTATATTTGTATAAGGAAATACATAGGAATATGAGAATATGTATCCTAATGTTTAACGTTAAAGTTTCGAAGGTTACTGCGTACAGTAACACATAATGTCTACAATATGTATGTAATCTAATCGTAACCACATAGAAAAAGGAGAAAACTTCTTTCTCTTCAAACATTCTTAAAAATGTACTTAAAACTGAACATTATAATTAATATGGGTGCACATCAACCATTAACCATTTTTTGCATTTAGTAGATAATGACAGCCAGCCACTGCTCCTATCATAAACCATCTTGACCCCATTACATAATACTCACATAATAGTTAGATATTATGATAATTCAATTAAAATTGTGGAAAAATAGACGTATCTTCTATCTCTCTTTGCAATGCTATCAGTACAATACTTTTGGGTAGATAAGTTTATTAATCTATATATAATGTGGGTTAGCAAATAAATAGAGAAACTCAATGAAAATTGGTTCAACAATGCTAATTGAAGAATATTAATACGTACCGCTCTCATACGATCATAACCATCTTCCATTACACAGAGCCACTATTATTTTATAAAACGCATAGACATATTATAGTGTTTTGCATATGGACATTTATTTATAGCTATCTTTTGTAAATTAAAGAAATTTTACGATTTCATTTATATGATCCTAGCCAGTGTTTCAAGGACAATGTACACGAACAGGGATCTGCTCTACATACATGCATGACATGACGGAAGTAAAATAATTTCTAGCAGCTAGCAGAAATGTTGAATGTACGTATGCACTCTGGTTCTGGTAGAGCTATGCGATTCTCTCTATAAAATGTGTGCCCGTGCCCACTCACTCCTACGGAATATATTAAAGAACTATGAAAAATTAATGAATATTACACTTACTGCTATGTTCGCCAGGAAAGTCGTTTGTATCTCCACTTTCGTCGTCTGACTCCGTGCCTGAGTCGTGGTCGTCCTGAGCCTAGGATAAAAACAAAAATTCAGAAATTAAATTTTCTTTTCCAGTTAATGGAGCTATTAAATTGTCTGACAGGCAAAGTACAGCAGTACGTTGCCAATGTCTCTTCCACGCTATTTCCTCCTGCTTTCTTATTATATACAAAAAATCCGCATGAAAATTGCCAACCCACTACATACAATTTAGCAGAACCCAACTATTTAGAATACGGTATAGTGTAAGAACATTACCTAATATCTTATCTACACATATACCTACTACTATTTCCTATACCTACATATAGAGCAGAGTGTGTATCTGTATGTTATGGCATGTGTAGAAGAAAGTATGTAGGTAGTGCAATATAAAAATATAGCCTCTTTCAGGATACTTTACGTTTTAGGATCCCTTACTTGAAATTGTATGTAAAGTCAAAGGATTTCACATGAGAGTTCCACATTCTACATTAATACTCGACTCTCATAACCAATTCTCACGCACATGTACGAATTTTAAGGAAGAAGACAAAACAGTTGCCTTGCCTAGCACATAAGCATAAAGTAGGAAAAGTATTCTATTCCTATTCCCTCGCAAGGCAAGGGTCCTTACTGCTACAGATATACCATCCCATTTGTACCTATCTACATGCCGTTACTTACATACTACAAAACTCGACTGTCTACTGCGTAGAGTATGTAATACTACTTTATATGCACTAGAGTAGATGTAATATTCGGGTCATGTCATCTCCACATTTCGTTTTCAGTGACTGACTGATCGTACGCTTTTATCAGCAGACTACATTCATTCTGCACATTCTCCACTCACATTCACTAGATACGTTACCTAACCAAACCACCATTACTTTACTTTTCAAGATATTTCAGTAGGCATATCTGCAAGTCTGCAAGAGAGCCAGAAGGGGATCTGGTTTTCATTCCATTACATTTGGAAATATAAAAATGTGAAATATAGAATTTAGTGAGTGAAAGAAACCCGGGGAGCGATAGGGAAAGGAAACCAGGTAAGTTTTTTATTTCAAATGAGCCGGTTAGTTATAACGTAACGTAACATAACGTAAATGGTAAATGCTAAAAGGAAGGAGGAAAGAGAGAGGAAAGAGGAAGATAAGGAGATTTATAATATTTAATCCAGCATGCCGGTTCGTTTCTTCACTGATGTGATGGGATGTGATGTAGGCTATGCTAGGTAAGTAGTAAGTAGTACTGTAAGTAGTAATAGTAAGTGCGTAGGGTTGAGAATAATATAGTGAAGCCATTTTGGTTTGGTTCTCCATTCCTTACCAACTTACAATTTACAGATATCTCCTCTCCTACTACATACTACATACTATACATAGTAAATGGCAATGGCACTACTAAGGCCTTTAATACATTATCCTAGGGTATTCTTTCTGCTACATATTTAGTGTACTATGTACTATAGTAGAAATCTAGCCTATTTTCCAAACACAAACTATACAGAATACAGAAACTCAACTTGCTTTCTGCAGAAGGTTGTAGTTGTAGGCTGTAGGTTCCATTTACTACAGTAGAGTTGAGAGGAGCCCAGAGAACTCTCATGCCTGCATTTCGGTGAGCATTAAAGTCAATCAATAAATGCAGCCTCAGACTTTACTCACATACATTCTACTATATGTACAGTCAGCAGAATAGTAGTAGTACACTTACTACACAGCCTACGTCGTAGCACGACGTACTTGGTTCTTCGTTTCGTTGTTCGTTCGTAATAGTATGTAGAATAGGAATGAATGTATGTTATGTACATAGATAGGCACCATTATTCCTTTACTAATGTACTACTATTACTACATCTCCTACTACGACTACGATACTTACTATTACTACTTACTCCAACTCGTTCACTCACTTACTCTTACTCTTACTACATCCTACACTATGCATGAATACTATTATGTATTTATATAGAACGACAGTGTATCTGTATTGTAAGTGTAGCTAGAACTAGAACTAGAGCTGAGTCAGCCTGGCCTGGCCAGGCCAATATATTTATAATGGCAATAGTATAACCAAAATATAGACGTATAGCAAAGAAATGTTCCTTGAGGATGTTGTATGATGTATGTAGTTGTAATATTGGCATAGTAGTTCAGTAAAGTAAAATAAAGTAACCAGAGCCATGCCAGAGCATGCCACGCCACGCCATACCATAACCAGGGCTATGATTCCACTAGCAACTTACAACTTACTACTGTTACTACAGTTCAGTATAATACTGCTACCACTATGAACTGAATACTCTTTAGATTTTGGGTGTAAAAGTTGCTTCTCTCCTAGTTTCCTGGAATTTCAAGGAGAATCTACAACAACAGAACAGAACAGAACAGCTCTCAGTTCCTATTACTCTGACTCGTTCAGTTCTCCTCTCTCCTAGCTCTAGAGAGTCCTTCGCTCACACTATGAATAGAATGTGATAGTTACTACTATGTAATGGAAGTAAGTAACTATGTAAGCAAACCAACTAGCTAGCATAGAAATAATCTTAAGAAAGACTTGTTCTACAAAGAGCAACTACATTATATTCCGTTCTAACTGCTATGCTACTATGTGTATGCACAAATGTATTCATTTCTGCACTTTCTCTACATTTTCAATTATAGAATAGTGGAACAATTGCACCAGCACCAGCCTGCTCCATCCTCTACTCTTTATATTCTACTTTATGTATACCCATTGCGAATTTTCTTTATAACCGAACACACAAATATAAAAAAACTAACTACAGAGAACGTTATATCTGTACATACATACTAAACATGGTCAAGGGAATAGGCTAGCGTAGTAAAACGCAAAGTCATCAATACAATAGATTTACTCACACAATATGCGAATTTTGCAAAATGCGTAATTCTGCAACATAGAGAGTTTACAGATCGGAACAATACTATATGGGTAATTATAAAACTGTCTGTGTAGTTGATTTACTTGTTTCTAACGGACATCCAGTTCCATATACTATAGTGTGTTCTGCCTAAGTTATATAAGTTGACCTATTTATTTTCTTCAATGACTGCAAATAATTTTGCACATATTATGCAATTTATTTTTACAGCAGATTAAATACCTAGCAGATTAAATGAGATGAAAATATAATTATACTTATACATATTTTTAATTCAGATAATAGGATCATTTGTAGTAATATCAGTTCGTTATAAAATAATATCAATATGTAAACTTATATTATGATTATACAATATGATTATATACAGAATCCGGCCAGAAATAGGTAACCATGTAAGTCAGTACAGCAGCCTGTCTAGAAAATGTGAAATGTATAAGTGTGTGCTTTGTATTTGCTATACATTAGGAAAAGGAAGCAACGTGTAGGTAAAAGGAGTAGCAAGGTTAGGATTTGGCTTGTGTCTGCAACCAGGTCGATTCATGGAAAGAAGATGTAGACTACTGTTAACGTTAAGTTTTCTTCCTCTTTTACTCTTCTTAGCAAGTCAAAAGGAAAATGTGTATCTCTCTGCTGTGGAACTACCCTCATTCACATGATACTGAAAATGGAGTTTGTTTTCCTTTTTAACTTTGAGAGCCGAACTGTATAGTAAAATAAAGTTGAGTCTGGCCTGGCTAGGTTTATAGTTTTAGTTTTTATGCCGTATTTTCATAGTTTCATAGCTATATCCAATCCAAAAAGGGAGCAGCATCCAACAACCTGGCTGGCTGGCGTGGCATGGTGTGGCGTGTTCTTCTCTTACAACGTATAGGTAAGCTCGTATATATTTTCCTTTCATTTACTTTACTATGTACTATGTATGTACTAGGTTACTATCCAACGAACGCAACGGATTGAATTGATCGGCAAACATTCCTGTTATGGTGTGCTAGGAGTAGATAGTCTGTCTAATAGTGCAATGCAGTGGTTGTACATTGCCAAAAGCCAAAATTCATGAAAGTTTCTTGGTAGCGAGTCTTTACCTAAACATTGTTCAGTTGCGAAACTAAAGAGCAATGTATTTCGGGTTCAATAGAAACTTTCAACGTTTCAACCAAAGTCCCATATAATTTCCACGGAGCTACTACATTCTAGTTCTAGTATTTCTATTAATTTGTGCCACGCCAAGCCAAGCCAGAGCCAGAACCAGAACAAGCAGCCTTCGTAAATGCTAAATACGATAGTGAGTGTTGCTTACAAACAAATTAATGTTTACGTATGCAGCAAATCATTTCCAAGAAATAAATGAAAGCCAGTCTACAGATAGAACCCTGGGAAGCTCACACTGTCATAATATGCAATACACTATACCTAAACATATTTTCTGCGAACTTTCCGACAACTTTCGGTTTCATAATCCTCACTCTCTGTCTGTGAGCTAAATTTTGGTGCGGTAACAAAAAATATTACGAGAATTCGGACTGACATCCATCCAGTCGAGTCGATGTAAAGCCTTACATTTACATTTACATCCAAATTTTATCATGCCTGGTTTGGTTTAAAGCTAAAGCTTCATAGATATTTCACTCATTCATAGTCACGTCCAAAGGAACCAGCAACCAGCCCTCACAGAATATCCACATCCACATCCACCCAAATCGGATCAAGCAGCCTATTCCGAAAACTACTCTTCTGACATCGCACAATATTACAATCTAACTCTACAATCATCTGCATGTATTAATATTTTCTATGTAATGCTATTGAAAGGGAAACCCACCTTTGCCTTAGCGTCCTAAATGCATATGGAGGTAAAGGTACCTTTCCATAACTACTTTTATAAGGTTTGGCTTTGGGATTGCAAGTGGATGGATATTATACAGCTTCTTTCTTCCGCCTATTTACATATTCCATCCCACCTATTCAGAGTAGGTTTACAAATAAATGTACGTACGTTGGTTGTTCTTCCATGGAATCGAAATCAGTGATATAGCATTTGAACTTACAAACATTTTTGCTAAATTACGTGTACTGTGTCCGTTTTGATTCAAATCTTGGGTTAGTTATGCCCGTCCTGACTTAAATGGCCTTCACATCACTTTGCTAGAGTAAAGTAAGGAAAACCTTTGCTAACGTAAACTGTAAACGTATATTATAACTACTACAGTATAAGTATCTATCATATCGACCGACCGTTTCTCTTTTTGCATCAAATAAATGTATAAATGTGTTTTCCCTAGTAAAACCTTGGTAAAGAAAGACCTACTATTTATATTGTTAGTTCTACCTTGTGCAGTGCACTACGCCTACCTACTACCTACCTTCTTCGACACGGACGGCCTACAGAACAGACAGATAGTTGAATTTGTAATACTTCCTTCGTCTCCTCCTACTTTATCCTTTCAAATATAGATAATTCCAAGAGCAGAATAGAACAGAACAGCATACACAGACCGGGCTTTCCTTTTCCTTCGGCAATATTCCGAGTTCTCGGACTGACTGCTACATAGCTTAATACTACTGTACATGTACATACTGTATAACTGTACCAAATACATAGTAATACTGTAGTACTGCGATCTAAACTAAAGTAGAGTAACAGTAAAGGTCTTCGGCTTTAGTTCCCTGTCGTGTCGACGAGAAAGTCTTGTCTGAGCCGAACTGAACTGAACAAAAAGAAAACTGTCGCTCCTAAGTAGTAAAGTAAGCATCTTAAATCTCACGAGAAAAAACGAAAACTCTTTCCAACGTCATCATAATGCTTCCCTTTCCTCCCTTCAAGCAAATGGAGCTCAGTCCTTACTTACCAAGGTGCCTACCTGCCTCATGCAAAGACGAATATTGTAGCTATGGCTCTAGGTACCAAGGTACACATACTAATAATAATATATTGCATATACACGTCTTTCTTATTCAGATAAGAACTTTAGTATTTAACCAAGACGAGTTGTTGCTTTAGATGCATTATGTAATGTGTTACTGTTTGTATTCGATCTTATGACAGAATTGATCCTAAAATAAAACCGAGAGAGCATGCAATGCAAGTTTATTTATTTAAGTTTATTGGGGAATTGGACAATACAACATGTATTGGGTATTTTAGAGTGATCTATACTAGTCTGGAAGTCTGGATTGATCCATACTGGTTTTGTATAAATCTATGTACTTTAATGAAAAATGTTAATTCACTCTAATCCATTCTAAATAATTTGAATTCATCCAAACGGAGTTTCAATACAAACGCCACCACATAAAGTACATTACATTCAATTCTAGCCTTTCTTTGATGTTTCCTTCAGTTCACACCGGCGCGGCAGATCACAAGATGACTAAAGTCCAAGTCTAACCGAAAGGTGTTTATTTTCTGTTAAATATATTCATCTATTATATTTGCTAGCCAAAATCCCTATATATCCAATCCAAGCCTTGCCTTATGTATGTAGGTTTTCAGCTCCCTGTTTTTCGATACTGTACTGTAGTATATGAGAAATATAAAACTTTATACGCGTATTGTGCTACAACTACGTATATTACGTACATAGTATGTACCAGCATGCTGGTATACAAAAGTACATAAACTTTATTTCCAATATTTGTAACGTAGCACTATAATATGTAGTAAGTATAATAACTACTGCTGTCAAACAAGGTAACGTAACACAGTACTTTTACAAGTATACCACTTCATTGTAAGTAACTTATAATATACTGTATGCAATACTGGCGGATAATATATAATGTAAAATGTAAACTACAATGCACGAAATGCACAGAAGTAAAAAACATCTAGCTGCATGTGTCTAGGAGAGTTTAATATTATTATTACATTATGGTAGAATGTATCGCTCGTGACCTGTACATTTGGAGCTTATTTATAGCATTAGCATCATCATTCAATGCCAATCCAATAAGAATCCAACTTGAATTTCAACTCTAGTCAACTTGAACCTTGTTTCAGTTTTCAATGCACTGTAGTGCTAGGCTGCATTGAGAATTGAGAATTGAAGCTCATCTGTCTAATAACATAATACCTACATTGTTGGTTAGTAGATAACATTCATGAATCTCATCCATTCCAATCCAATAGATACTTAAAGTCAGTTGAGGCCAGTCCAAGTCGACAATGGGCAGTAGCCATACTATAAACTATAATAATATTTCACCTATCCACAAAATACAAAGCGCACAATACATTCGCACTGAAATTCATATACTACCCATACAGATACTAGTACATAGGTATTGCTATGTAATATGCTGAGCTCAGGTAGTATATGTAATGCAGAAGGTTTAGTTATGATGATGATACGTCCAGCCATTCTGGCAAAGGAAAAGCAAAGCAAAGGAATATTACTACGCTGATGATGATGATAATCATGATGATAAGTTTCTATGCTTTTGTTGCCTCGCCTCAAATATTGTGTTATCACTATTGTGTGTCTTCTTTCAATTTACGATAGGACAACCACAGCAGAAGCTTCAGCCATCACATCCACATCAACTTTAAAAACATCACATCCTCCTGCCCTTTTATCGTTTCATGCTTCAGATATCTACATGTATACCTATCGTACTATCACCGGAGCAAAATATTATGCATACCAAACTATACATAATATGTAACACAAATATTCCTACTACGAAATACAAACAGTAGAATACAATCTGTTGTTACCTGGATTTGGATTCTGATTCGAGATACACAAAATAGATAGGAAAAACAAATCCAAGCATATATCTGTAAGTATGCATATACAGCATACAGATTATGTGTATGTACAAACAGTAACACTTAAGGATTTCCATTACATGCATGCATATTGTAAATTGTAATGTAAAGGACAGGCTACGTCTACAGTCTACGTGGACGTGGACGTGTACGATAATAATATAATAGTAGAACATCATGCATACAACAACACATCACTTTACATTTTACATCCCATCAGATTCACAATCAGTATCGGTACACAACACAACAATCAACAATGCAGCCAACACAATAGAATGGCACCGCGAGAACTATACGAGTATAATATATATGTGTATAGTGTATGTGTACTAAAATCTATTCTATATAAAGAATTACGATATTATTGACTAGTGAGTGAAACAACTTTGTAAATCTCATCACACCATTAGCATCCGATCCTTGCTACAATATTGCTTGCTGCATAAGTTAAGTTAGCTTCTACTCTATTGTATTTGCACGTAGCGTTACGTAATGTAACAAGAACAACAAACAGAAACAGAACGACAATATTCATCCACTAGGCATTCATATATAAATATTCTACTTAAGTCTACGTATCTATACAGTGAATGCGTAATATTATCTGCGTTACGTACTTACGTATATTATAAATCTAAAGTAAACAGTACAATACTCTTTTATTTCACAGAAGAGCAGTATTAAAGTATCGTATGTGCATAATACGATAAAGTTGCTTTTATGACTCCATAATCCATATCATATGCAAGCAAATCCTGGCCTGGCAAGCATGACACCATTGCACTATTGCATTTTACATAACATGCCTATCATCGTAATTACAATTATAATCTGCTATACTTATGTATATCAGGCTAAAGCATATCAGGTACTTATAGTATAGTATAAGTGCAATATAAATATATGATGTACTACCTACGTACTTGTTACATAGATAAATACAGGCAGACAGACAGGCAAGTTTGCAGTTCAGTTGCATGACGCTATAAACTAATGCTAATGGCAATGGCACCGTACTCTTCTACCTGGCCTGGCCTGGCCTAACAATATGCAAGTATGCAAGTTTGCAATAAATTATGTTATTTTTCTCTTACCAGCAAAATTCGCGTGTAAAGTTCAAAAGCTTCAAACTATTGCCGGAACAATAGAATCTGATTAGACAGAAATCCTGAATTTCAAAGTCACACACAATAGGTACAGTACATTACAGACACATACATACATACAAAAGCTGCGGTGTACTGTATGTAGCTTGAACGAGCGAGGCTGGTGCTGGTTTAGTTTGTCTCGCCTATAGACTAGACCCTAAAAGAATGCTACACAAACTTCCTCCGTAAAACACAAAATAGTGTAATATAATATATAACATTACTTACAATTCCTTCATGCGAATTGCAAAGTTGTTCTCGTAGTGCAAGAACGACTACCTATCTAAATTTTTCATATTACTATGTACTATAGCACAAGCACACCACAACACAACACAACACTTATTAAATACTACAACTACACTCGACTCGACACTCTAAAGCTACACTACTGACTACTACCTACTGCCAAGTCGAGTTATGAACTACTGACTGATCTTAGCCTACGACTTACGTTACGTTAGCTTACCTCACTTTACAACTCGCTTTACTACAAGAGATACTTAAAAACCCGTAGCGTAGATGTAGTAATCAGTAGTAACGTAGTAGAATCTGCACTACTACTATTGTATTTTGTTGCGCTGCACTAGTACTAGTGTGTACTTGGTATTTACTATACATATTATGTGAATTACTCGTCTTTAGGCTATATTATTCTATATACCTCCAAGCTAGATGCATAATATAGTAAATAGTAACCCTAATAGCTTAAGTATATATTCTTACATCATTATTTCGCACCTATACTACATTGCTTTGGACTATGGACATAATTTACAGTACAGTATACATATAGATGACGGTTGTAGTTGTGAACCAATATCAGCTATGGTGTGCTATAAGGTTTAAAAATCTTGGGTTGAGTTGAGTCACAGTCTCATCAGTCTCGCGCATCACATCCATGAGCCTCTGTCATAAATGTTTGAGTAGATGCACATCTCAACTCTGTGTCATATTAAATTAACCGTTCTTTAACGGGGATCTCTTTACATACAACTACAACTCGCAACTCGCTCGCATTAGAACATCGCGTCGCGTCACAAAGCTAACTCCTTTACTTTACTATACAGTATTATAATATAAAATGTAGAATAACTGCAGCAGTTAAAGCTATAGTTTAAGTAAGGCAAGGCAAGATTGCAATTGTAAGATCGGCTATGCTAACTCCAATTTTTCCAATGTACATGGTAAGTAGTAGTTGCTTACGTCCTATTGTCATCTTCTAACATAAGTTTGGAAATCGTTTACCTTACCATCTTACTTATTTAACATTATCTTTAAGTACACAGATTATTTGTAGCTTACTTTACATTACCTCATTTTATATGGCGCATTTACCTGATGCGAACCATTCAAACCGTGAATCACCCTATTGTATTTGTACATGTGCAATTTTCTTACTTATCTCAAAACATTCAGTTGCGAAATAGGTACAGTACAAGTACGGCATTGGATTCCATGCAAATACATTACAATTCCTTTTAAAACTCCTCTTCTCGAACATAAATTATAGTAAACCGATGTAATTATATACGATTGCACAATGTTATTCATTGTCATGTTATGTTAAAAGGAGACAAGGCATTCAAGGTGAAGATGGAAACGGAAATTGCTACAGAATTTTATTTGTACCTACATGAATTACTATTACTATAAAGAATAAAATCCTACTCAAATGAACTGACTGACTGACTGCTTATCTACTATATGACTTTTTGGTACCATTACTCATATTGTCAGTTTGGGCGAAAAATTACCTACGAATTTGCAAACAAGCTGAAGATGTTGATTTCGCCAAAGTTGCAAATTGACAAAATTCATTGCGCTTGTACCCAGTATCGGCTATCTACTACTAATCTACCTAATTGATGTACATGTACAAATGTAATGTACACGATAAGAAAAATTGTGAGTATGGTACCTAAAAGAATTGTAGATAGGTACTAGGTACATACATTCTTATTTTTACGAGCAAGTAACTTCTATTATATCTTTAGTTGGACTCTTTTCTTGTTCTTTGTGCTAGGCTAGGGGTATAGTAGGTAAGGTAAGGCAAGGCAAGATAAAATTAAAAAGGCCCAGTCAGAACAAAAGTTGGAGTAACCAAAAGAAATTGAAGATAGACAGACAGGCTACAATCACACTGAACTGCAAACTGAAACCAACTTGTTTCTCTGGTCCTAATGTAGCTTGTCAAGTGTCAATAAGTTTCTTGTCCTATTCTTCTGCCTGCCATCATCAATGCTCTTTCAAATGTGACGCTGACGCTCGCGCTCCATTCATTTCAGATATTCTATTACATACTTTGTATAATAATATTGCACGTAGGTGGGTAGGAATATTTAATAACCTAACAAGAAGAACATCATCATACACAGTACACATCACATTCAACCAAGACCAAATCACCATCCCTTTAACATTGAATCCATCTGCATATAATTTACAGGTAGAATTATGGCTGTTGTAGTGGTCTGGTCTGCTACACATGTATGTAGACATATTGCAATACATAAATTACAACATGGTACTATTTCATTTGTAAGTGTCGTGTCATGTCACTAACTGCAAACTGATGTTTCTCATCCTGCAATGTCGTACGCCTTCAACATTTCTTTCGTATAATTTAACTGCGACTGAAAAACTTTTGTCGTTAACTCATCACAAGACAAGACAGCCCAAACCAAGCCAGGCCACACCAGGCAGGACAAGACAGCTATAAGTACATAGCTAGGTTAGTTATGTACCTAAATGTGTGTATGACAAGCCCTGATTACCTCTTGCTGCACAAAACAATATAAAAATCCAATACACCTTATTCATTCCCTTGATCGTATTGAAACTCTATAGATAGGTTTAGCTTGCTGTCCACAGTACAGTAGACTAATATTCAATTCTATAATGCAAATCACCACAACTGATAAATTAACGAGTGTACACTGTGATAGATATGTTCTGTACTATGGACTGCGTAATCATTCCATTTTTTAGTTTGCCATCCATCCATGCATCGTTTGCCTTGGCTTCAACAGTCAACATTCAAGCTCCAAGCAAAGTAAAGCAAGCCATTTTAAAAGAGACAGAAAAACAACTAATAGAAAAAATTATTTATCATCAACATCAATCTGTATCTTTGCACTATAATATACCAAGTGTTCGTATTTACCTATACAGATGCAGTGTGTCTTGTCGTGTCGCCCTGGTCTGCCCTGCGATGATATAGGGACTTATATCACGATATCAAATAAGAACGAGTACCTAAAAATGTAAGCTACGATGTTGGACGCTTTATATTAATGTATTTTTCGCTGCTGTTCTGTTTGTTAACAGAAATAATGTTGTATCAATCTCCATTTAAGTTATGGCTCTCCATCTCTATCTTCCTTACACTCTAGTCCTAGCTGGGGATGAGATGAGCATGGAAAATGTTTTACTTTGCCTGTTCTCCTAGTTATATGCTTCAAAGCTTCTCTAAACAAAATCAAATGGAGCATACTACCTAAGAAATATTTCAATCCAACAAAAACGTTTCGCAATCTCATTGTTAGTTTCTAATGTAAGTTAGCTTACTTATCTTTTGCTTTACTTAACTCATAGTTATATTGGTCTTGTAGTATTGTGTATATACTAGTAGTAACTAGTATATACACTATATTAAACATGATTCTATGTCTATATTTTTTGTATAATTTTATAACTACTACATTTCATAAGAAGACACTGGCATGGCATGGCATGGAATTGACTCATTTCTATAAAAGGCTATCGCAGTTCAAATTATAAGCTAGCCAGCACAGCGCTCGACTGATAAGATGGGTAGCCATTTCCTAGGATGATATTTAAATTGCAAGAAAGACCATTTACAATTCTTAGCTTACTTATTTTCATCATTTTATCATTACAGAAAACATGTACTGAAGTTGAAGCTTCTGGATTCCCTATCTGTTTACAAGAAACATTTGAGTCATATAACTCTGTATGTGCTGTCACCGACTAACCACAAGATTTACCACTAGAAGCGATTGAAAACATTCGTCATCCTCATGTGAAAAGCAAAATCAAAAAGTGTTTATCGTATTTATAGCTTCTAATAATATAATCTAGCGGAAAAATTAGAAAAAAACATTGACTTTTACATGTTATGTAACTCACCACGGTATAAAAATGCTTATTTATAATCTATACTTAGTTAACCTATATGTTCTTATCAAAAATGTGTTTACGTATACATACACCATGGCCATACCATACTAAAGCAGTAGAACTTATATTATTTTGCATAAAATATTGCCTTAATATTTACGTGAGCACTTTACATAGTGGATCATATTAGAAATATAGTTATATAATAGCACGGAAGTGAGATAGTACGTTTAGTGCCTTTGATATGTGATATTAATGTGGTTTTGTTATGTGTAGAGTAGAGCATTCGGAATTGCTATGCTATGCCAAAATGATAAGGGAAAGAAGTGAACTGACAATAAGCTGACTTGACTTAAGTCTGGCTTGGCTTAGCCTACGTTGTCTACGAATGAGTACGAGTAGACTGCATGTAACGTACATATTCCTTGACTTCGACTCGACAGACACGAGGAAAGGAAGACCGAATAAACATAACACAACAGAACAGAACCACACCACACCACGTAGTAAAATGATATTAGACTTTGTATGAAAAAAATATATAAAA
>JAQFYC010005185.1:0-15065 GCA_034694165.1 Tomocerus mixtus
GTTCGACTTCACCTTCCTTTCCATGAATATACCATCTCATTTATTGGCATCACGTGCTAGAAATGTAGACCACCCAATTCGTCATTCAGTTCTACCCGGGTATAAGGCTCACCCACAGAGCTGATTAAGTTTTGGGTGGCCCAAGTAATATTTTCTTTAGCCAAGTAAATGGACAGCTGATAAGAGCCAGACCACCGGAGTTGTAATAAAATCTCGGTGTGCGTTCGTCATCTGTTTAATGCACATAGGCTTTATTTGTACGACGAAATTATATAGCATTTTAGTATATGTTGTACGTAGGATCGCTTTCGCCTATGTAGAGCTACGCACTGTTAATACCACCTAGGTAGACAGAACTGCGAAGCTAGTAAGAGCTTGTGGGAGGTCCGTATATATGGTTGAATCCATGCGCAGAACTTGAACGTAGCATACAACGAAAGCTATGAACACTATGCAAGATTCGGTAGGTAATCCCGAGCGAAGGAAATACAGGAGGAGTTACATCTCCTTCGTTTGGAGCGATGCTTGAAAATTTGAGCAATTCTATGTTATATGTTCTATAATTCTGGGTGGCAAAAGTGTATGTTACGTTGGTGGTCCGTTACAGACTTGAAAGTTTGTAGAATCATTTTGCATTATGTCTACAAAGCAGTTATATTTTGTAATAATATACGTATGCGTATGTGTACGTAACCCGGGCTTCACATAAAGTCCAAAAGTAAGTTGTGTTACAACTAGTACTAAAGTGCATTTTACGTGCAACATTTGTTTTTACTTAAACAGTATGTGTAACAACTTGAATATTTATGTGGGATTCATCAGACAGTTGCAAAACTAAGTCAGACAACAGCTTAACTTAACTTAAATTGTGATAAATTGTCACAAAGTAATATTTAGTTAACTTACTTTAGTTAACAATAATAACAATAACATTCACACATAAAATATCCGTAAAGCTAAAGGCAAGCAAAGTAAGTGATTGTATTTTTATTAAACTCATATTTTAAAAGTTGATTTAGTAAAAGTAAGTTACTGCAATTTTTAGCAACAGTAAACTTTTATGTAAGTACTTGTTTTGTTTATACCCTTAGTACACCCTTTTGTGATCCCACTTAATGCAGCTTTTTAAAGTCCACACATAACTGCATCCTCGAATACTCTTAATATTGTAATACTAGTTGTTGAAATAAATAATTACTACTGTTTATAATTCCTCAGGCCCCTTCTTTAACATTGTCTATATTTAACTTAAAGTTTTGCACTTTAGAAAAAGTAAGCTCTAGATAAGTGGACAATTCCAAATTACTGATTGTATTTTGCAGTTGTAGTTATTAACTTCAATGGGAAAATTCATTAATAAATCATCACTAGTTATTGTAGTTATGTAGGCCCTAAACATCCTTTTGCAATGTATGTAATGTAAACCTTTGTAATGTATTAATACTAATACAGATTGAAATTGTGAGTTTCAGAGAAAGCAAGCTCGCAGCTCAGTCAATTATACATTAAGCTATAATATTTAAACAAGGTAAGTATACAACTAAAGAGGTCAACAGGTAACTGTATGTAAAAGATTTTGTGTAAACATTCATAATATGCTACATTTTATATCTAAAATACTTTCTGAGCAGGTTAACTAACTAATTGTTGTATATAGTACTTTTGTATTACAGATACGATACTACAACGGCAACTAAACAACCACAAGAAGATTTAAGTTAAATTCAGCTACGTACATACAACTGTAAGCTTTATTACCTAAATGTACATGCAGTACCAGTGTCTGAATTTTGTTCAATTATCATTTTTAGTGTGTAAGGGCTCTTTGCTCGCTTTATTTAAGTCATTATTGTTAGGTAAAGATCATTGTTAATTTACGTTACAATCTCAAAGCTTACTAGTTATTCTTGTGTAAATTGTTTTTATAAGTGATTGTAGTAAAAAAGTTAATGTATAGTATGCATATGCCCAGGATGTCGATTTATGTAAAAATAAGCAAAATATACACAACTTGTGGCAGGAAATTAAATTCGTTTAATGTAAACGTAGTATTTTGTATATTTTGTATGTATGACCCGTGTGACCCATAAGTATTTTTAAGCCATAACTTTGGCAATCAAACAAAAAACATTCACGTATTCCGTGATAAATTAAGTTTGGTATTTTTTAGTTGACAGATTGCAATTTTTTGGAAACATAAGATCCGCTCAAAAATTTATGCCTTTTTTACAATACTTAGTGTATTGTTGACTAATGTTTGTAAACTAAATGGAATTTTGTACTAGTATTTTACGCATATTATATTGTTTATTACTTTATTGCATATTATTGTAATGGTGCATCCTTTCGTAATGGACCTACAAAAAGTACAACTATAACTTTTATAAAATTAAGTATTCTGTGTTGTATGTGTATTCTGCAAACTGTCACATGAGTATAACTGGTGCCTTAGTGTAGGACATTTGATAACTAAATACTAAATTCATTACTTGACTTTGATTGTCATTTAAACAATTACATTATTGTACGTACCTATAAATTATGTGAGATTAGTGATCGAAATATTTTTGTGGTCTCTATTACCACCGTTTTATCTGTTTAACGGTTCATGTACTATTTTTGCACTCGTTATGTAAGCCTATTATGTATAGACAAATTACAAAATACAAAACTCAAATTGTAAGTAATTATAGTGTATATATTGATATTGACCATAGTAATAAGTCGCATAAATGTACAAATTACATAAATAAGTCGCTTTGAATGGCTTTTATGAAATTATGTGACATAACCATGCATTTGTTAGTTCTTATCTTTTATGCATGCAAGGGCGTGTGGAGGGGGTAGGCTGAGTAGGCTCGAGCCTACCCCGAAATTTTCGGTGTACACTAGATATTATGGGCACAAATGACAAAAATGAACAAAAAACGGCTAAAAATTTCTCGCTGCGCGCGATTTTGTTACATGTGTGTCTTAAGTCTATTACTTGCATAAAACAGCAAATATTTAACGCACCTCGCTGTAATTTGGAGGTAAAACCAGCCCTCTATTGTAAAATTTGGCAAAAATGCCAGAAAATTTCGCGCTACGCGCCATTTTGCTAAATTTTGTATATTTTAACTCTATAATTTGCGCATAAAAACAGCAAAATTCAAAGCACCTCGTTGTAAGTCGGAGGTAAAACCAGCCCCCTATTGTAAAATAGAACAAAAATGTACCTAAAATGCTAAAAAATTTCGCGCTACGCGCGATTTTGCTAAATTTGTATGTTTTAACTCTATAATTTGAGCATAAAAACAGAAAAATTAAACGCACCTCGTTGTGATTTGGAGGTAAAATCAGCCCCCTATTGTAAAATTAGGCAAAAATAAGCCAGCCTCGCACACTCGGGCGGGCTAATGAACAAAAAGTGCAATAATTTATCGCGCTACCGGAGATTTTTTGCTGTTTTTGAACCGCACATTTCGAGCCTATCCCGAAATTTTTTCCTGCACACGCCCTTGTATGCATGCATGATATATGATATAATTTGTGCCCCACTAATGGCAAGCAATTAAGTACCATTGTTAAAGGTTGCACTAACACTACACAAATCTGAATTATTGAACATTCAAAATTACAATACTGAAGCTTCAGACTAGTATAGTGTATATACAATAATAAGTAGGTAATATTTCCTATTGATAATGTATTGAAAATGTAAACAATAGTTTGTAAATTGGTGTAACTGTTTGATGCAGTTTTATCCCTATATATTGTAGTATATTTAAATAATACTATCATGTACACTGGGCTCAAAAAGTTATCATCTGCTGGAACGACAGAGTGAGCAGAATTTTATTCGGGTTTTATTTGTAAATGCGACACAAAGGCTTACACCAAAATCTTCTGGAGTTGTTATATGCATAGCCATTATTTGTTGTCACCATTAATAGGCTGAATGTAAATATTCCTATATTTTATGGCGTGTATCACTTTCTAATTACTTATATAGCTTACGTGTAAATATGTGAACAACAGTAAATTAAAAAATTAAGCGAAAGCATAAAATATTATATACCTATTGTACATACATATTTTGTTTATTCGAATACTTTAGAAAGCATTTGCACTTTAGCAGTATAAATTTTAGCAGCGCTGAGCAAATCATTAGCTAACATTAAGATCACATTTGAGGAGCGCCTAGTACATATTGACTATACGTAAGCCGATTGCACACTAAATAAACTTTTTTGTAAAGATGTTCAAAATCTATAACATTAACGCTTGCGACCACTATACTACTGCATTATGGAAATATTTAAACATAGAGGGTATTTACAGTTACGCTTAATTTTGACTTTTTAATAAGCGTATTCAGTGATCTGAACATATGCACATGCATAGCCTTATATTATATTATAAACAAAGTAAATTCTAACAGTACTGAATAAAACGTTCATATAGTAAACATTATACTCTCAGGTAAGTTTAAATATAAACAAGCTTAAGGCACAGATTCACATAAATGTATTCATAAAGCTTCTTAACAATGCAAGATCACAAAAGTTTTTGTGTAAGGGTACAAACAAATGAAAATGTACACTTAAAATGTTAATGAAAATGTTAACTTAAAGCTGCATTCAAATACACAGCCTCACACAAAATTTGTACATAAAGCTACATGCAAGCACAAACACCAGAGCATTTATACATTCAACTACATAATATAGTTGTGTAAGCTCGCATAAGTTTCTACCTAAAGCTACATACGGACACAAACTGGCATACATTCAAATTCAAACTCAGATAAGTTTACACAGAACTATAAATACATAGTCTTGCTACTTATGTCTTCATACCAAAGCTACACACAAAAATGCCACACTTGCTCACATGCATTCATACAAAACCAGATTACCAACGCTATCTCACACACTTACATAGTACGTTCATATATAAAGTATCCCTAGCTGACTTACAGTACAAACTGGCTTACATTTACTCGTACTACTCGTACTCCTCCGACAAGTTTGTACAAAGCTTCGCTTGCAAAGGATGGCTCGCATACGTCCATATCCAAAGGCTACATACAAATGCTTGCCCGTATACTCACGTTCATACATAAAGTAACGCATACAAACACAAACTGGCTAACATTTACACATTCATTCAATTCCTCTAACAAGTTTACGTAAAACTACGCATGCAAAAGCTGGCTCACATACGTTGTTATAAAAGTTACATACAAATACAAACGAGCTACTAAGTGCAATCTTAATACATACATACGAGGCTTGTTTGCGTATATAGGAAACTTACCTACAGGTTTCATACAAAACTACACATTGAGGTTGTACATAGAGCAATCTTCCAAGTAGGCTTTGTACACAACTACACATAAGTTGTTACATAGAGGGGCGTTACCTGCACACTTCAGATTCGTCAACGCAAAATTTTGTGCATACAGCTACCCGCAGTACATCTTCGTAATAAATTGCACATAATTAAAGCAGCGACATATAACTTCGTACCCTCTTTACACATTGTCACTTTGTCACACAAGTTAGCACACCATGTACACAGCACCGTATATTGTGTACCCACTTTATGTACTTACAATAATTCATGCACTGTAATGTTACTTACAAGTTGTTACAAGTTTCAAATAAGGTAGTACTTGCTTTAAGCAGCGTCACTAAGTTGGTGTTAGCTGAAAATATGTATTTAGGTAATTGCAGTAGTATAGATGTCATAAATTAAGTAATAAGTATACCTAAAAGATAAAGTGTCTACAAGTTCCTCAAATTTTTTAGCCTTTCTTTATTAACAAATGATTTTTTAAATAGTTGATAAATAGTATAGGAGAAATCAGTAATGGCACAACTAGTATTTTACGCTTGTGACTTGCTAATTTTAACTTATTTGTAATTTACAATGCAGTAACCCAATAATCATTCAAGATGGATATTACAGTGCCTTCATCTCACAAAATTTGTCATTTTTCCAATTCAATCGCATATGAATGGTTATAGTCAGTTAGTCTGCAAATGTTGATCTTTTACTAATACTAATTGCATGTATGAAATAAAAGTTTCGATTGAGAACATTTAAAATGGAGAATATATTTATATAGTATTATACATTATACCGCTTAATACGTATGTCTTTTGCGTTTTCCATATTCACATAAAAATATGTAAAATATATCCATAATTGGGATTGTGAGTGATGTGAGGATCCTTTGGGAGAATTTGCTTATCATTTATTGAATGCATCGTTATATAGGTACCATTGTTATTTTGTGGTGCATTAGGGGTTATTATTATATTATAATTTTTATTTTAACTTAAATTCACACAACATCAAGTGTTTAGTGAAATGCGGTATTATTCGCTTGTCTAACTATGTAGACAGACAGGTTGAGTACAAAAAAACAAAGCCACAGCTACAGGCAGCACTATAGTATTAAATGAATATATGATTAGAGTACATTTAATTGAGTATAGGTACAATTTTATAGGATTGATACATATAAGCTGTTATTATAAACATGAAAGTGGTCTAAAGAAAACGATACTCATATACTTATTTCTGCCTAATTGGTTTGTATAGGTATACTTGAAAGAAATAGAAAAGTGGTTACCGAATCCTCATTAATTTTTTGGAGCGGAAGGAGTCCTGTTTGTCATTTTTGAGAGCAAACAAACGACTGCAATAGTATTTTTAATGGTAGTTATGAATAATTGTTGCATTGATATTATTTACTTATGGCAGAAACTACTAAATGGACAGCATATTATGTATTATTATGTGTTTGTATGTGCATAATGTTATATTTCTCTATTCGTTCCTACATAGTAGTGGCAAGTTAGTGAGAATTATTATTAGTACTCATATGTAGTAGTACAACTTTCCAACATTTACTAAAGCGACAAAATCTTTTGAGTGTGTGCATTAAGGGTGGGTGGAAAGCGTTTCGGGGAAAAATTGCAGGTCACCGGAGGAAGTGGAATAAAAATGGTAGACATGTTAAGAATCTCCAGCTTTTTCTCTAGGGGTTATGTTCGCCAGTTTTTCATAAAAAAAAATCTAGCATCAACAGTTAATTTTTGAAAAAGAGTAGTCTAGGATAGGGATTTACATGTAATTGACACTTTGACCATATGTTTTACTACTTTTCGCTCCGAATTTACAGAAAAGGAGAAACATAACCCCTAGAGAAAATTTTTCTCTTCCGAAAAATCCAACGCAAGTAACTGCACGTTTTGCCAAACTCTTTATTTTTTTTCCCCGAAATTTCTTCGTTTTTTTCCCATAAGAATAACCCAGAGGAACAAGGAGATTTTGAAGCGCGCCAAATATGAGGGTTGCGCACATCTCTCGTTCTTTTGCCTACTTAGTCAATATTGTCTATCTAAGCGGTTAACGTCCTATCTGAGTGAGCCGTTTTCAAGTACATCTACAAAGTTTTATTCTTTCTCTCTTCTAGGTAACCTTAATCCAGCAAATACGCTAACATTGCGAAATGTGTAATGCACACATATACGTATATGCTATGCTTACGCAAATTATAATATCAGTACATTTAAATTTAGTTAGTTACTTATTAATGCTTTCAATATTTATATGAGCCCAGAAAGATACGTAGCACACATTTATTATATTTGCACAATTACCTACATTACCTACACAACATGAAGAATTAGAATCGTGGCACATTTATTATTAATTTTGCTACTTAAAATAGAAAAGGTTGGGCCAAAGCTGACTGGGAACCTTGGATCGGTGTTACTGCATAAAATATAACAAAGCCAATTAATGCAAAGCGTACCTTTTCGAAATCAACTGTTATAATCCCTCCTATTTATATAACATCAAATGTTTACAGCTGCATGTGCATGCAGCCTTAGTCATCACACAATCCAAAAGTGAGTACCGAAAAAGAAATAAGCTTAGGGATGCAAAATACTTACGTACGTTTTTCTACATCCCTTAATCCCTTTGTCAGTCAGTTACGAGGGCCAGGTGGGTTTATGTTATATTATTGCGACAAAAAATGGATATAGGTGGAATCTATATGTATATAAGCAGTGTGTATTGTATAAAAGTACAGAAGTATAGGGTCTTTACTCAAGCCGACATAAGACGATGGAGGGAATTGAATGTCTTTGTGTATGTAACGGCTGTTAAAGCTCTGATTATTACATTAAAGCTGAGGTGTGCCAAAAGAATTCCTTCAAATGGTCTAAAAAGTTAAAGACTTGCGACTGTCAGCTAAGTAAGTGAAACTGGCACGGATTACGTTGCATCATACTATGCATAATTATCGAATTTATTAATTAAATAGGTTTCCTTATCTATATATACATAGTATACGTAAGAATCTAGGTATGTCATGTCAATAGTTAAGTAATATTATTCGCTACTGTAAATACCGCATACTTCACTATTTATGAGTGTAAGAAGAAATCTTAAAAGCATATAGACTGTGAGCAGCTAAATAATTGATAGTATAAACTTTTTAATGTTTTTAAACACTAAAACATGTATCATTGAGGATATATAGAGCCCATTAGCACATTGTTGTAATAAAAGGAAGGATAGAGAATTATTTTTGAAAAATAATCGGTATATTGATAGCGTACATATACTGTAGTAGTATTATAGAATTGGCGGACACCAAATGGCAGTAAAAAATCGAATGACCAACTTTTTATTTTACTATTACCTATGTATTTTGTATTCCATAACTTAGTCTGTAGCTTAGAATAAGATTGCGCCTTCACTTATTTGCCTATGAAGAATATACTGTATAAGTGTACAAGGCAATGAGCGGTTCTGATTTACAAGACCACACAATACGTAAGGCAAAGCAGCTGAAACGATGTGATGTGAGTAAAGGAAGCAACAGAATACATCTGTGCTTAAGATTTTTGGATCATTGCATTATTGTTGTAGGGCCTATTGTATAAATCTGTATATGCAGGATATGCATTGCACGAAAAGCAAAAGTGTGCAAGGCAAGGGAAGTATAGTAGATTAGACCAGACACGTTTTTATCTGTTGTAGCGTAAGTAAAGCAGAACTATTACAAAATTGTAAGTAGGTACATTTATTTTATGTATGCTTAGTTAGTTATAGTGGATATAGGTAACAAGTTGTGTTACCGCATCAATCCCTCGGTCTGTTTGTGTAAGTATGCATTATATCTCTACTTAAATAGATACTGCATTCGTAAGCTTACTTAATTATACAAGTTTACGTCTACGATACGCTGTGGTTACAATTTAGGACACGCCAGGAATATCCTACCTTGCGCTTCGATTTATAATTTAACACTTACATAGCTCATACTTTTATCAAAGTTCACAAGTCTGTACAAATATTTCTTTGCAACATTTATGCACAAATTAGCAAACTAAAACTACTAATATTCTATGTATACATACCTACACCTAATTACCGTTGATATATGAAGCTTTAGTTAATTTTTTGATAATTTGTACTTGCAAATGAATTACTTTTTGGAACTTTACTTAACTTTTTAGACCCATTTGGCTTAAAATGATGTCTCACCTGAAACATAAAATAATGTTACAATTAAAACACTAAATACTCGCTTTGGTAAGGTATTAAGAATTAGAAGTATGCAGTCACTACAGACAATTGCTATTCCTAAGAATATGTAGGTAGGATTTCCGGATCGCTTGGAGTATTGTTATTGCATATCTATGACGGAATAATGATCTAAATGTATTGAAACTTTAAAATTGCATCAGCAATTATGTCTAAATAATAAAATCACTATAACTTTAATTAGTGTATATGTAATTATTGTACCTATGGATTATACTTCGGTATTGTTCTGTATATATTTGCATACACATAAGAAGTTTGTACGTTATGGAGGATATGATGTTGTACATGCTTTTGTACAAGTTGGATTTAATTGCAGGTATATAGTAATGACACTATTGTGAATCTGTCTGCAGTGTAACACAACAGAAAACAATTAAGTAGTAAGTATATCCCGTAAAATTCTTCTCATGGTGCCAAGACGTAAAGCATCCCAAGGCTCTGGGACAGAAATTGAAAGAAAATGTAAAGGTTACTCCATTTGCTGTCTTTCTTCGATAATGAACATTGAATTTCATGATATTGATCTGCATAATTGAAGTTAGATAGCGAGCAGGGACATTTAAAGATCAAAACCAAAAAATCCATTACCTCTGCAGTGCATTCCATTGTGGTAACCGGTAACGGTAACTAATACCTTTATGTAGAACATAAAGCAAGTGCAACTACGTTATCTATGCAAATCATAAGTACCTAATACCTACTATTAGTAAAAAATACATTGTGTGCCTGATAGAAATTGCATTATTACAAACGTTTTACTGTTAGCATTGCTAAATCTAGATTTACCTTACTAAATGAACAACATTTAGGAATTTAAGGGAAGTAATCTATGCTAATGCTGATACATTGCCTTCAATTAACGCAGATCGTTCGTATATATGTACATACATACAATACTTATTTAGTAACTACATACCTATATGATCAATCATGGTTATTATCTGTACGTGATTTGATTCTTGGCTCAGTAACAAAATTGAACAGAAATTCGACTTTAGAATGTCAATACAAATGCAAATACACAAGCATCAAGCCAATTTGAAGCTAAAATGATAAAACACGAACCTTTATAGTTGGTTCAGGTTTTGTTTTTGATGTGGTTAAGCTAAAATCTAGGAGTGAGAGTGAAGGGCAATGTTGAGGCGCTGCGTTCTAGTCTGCTCTACTAAATACCTTAAAATCAGTTTATATTATAAGCATGCTAACCAATTATACAAGACATACTCCACTTTAATACTAATGTACGTATCTACAATTATATGAGAATTTGCCATTTAGTACAGATAATGTTCGGCAATGACAAAATGAGCTCTTTTCTTTTATGTCATTGTCATCATGACTCAATAGCAATTTTGTTTTAACTTACGTTTTCAGAAACTACATACATAAGTATTACTTATATGTAATATTATGTAGTTCTCTCGAATTTATATGTAATGCATGCCTATAAGTGTAGAGTATGGAGCATTAGTTACTTTGTTTCTGACACTGACTTCTATGGAATGCAAAATAAAACTTAATGTATGATTAGTAACCTGAATTCTGAATTTGCATGCACGCGACAACATTAAAATGCAATTACAATTTTTGGATATAGGTATTATGTTTATTGGGTAATGCACACTATTTTCGTAAGTAAATTACTAAGTACTAGTTACCAGATCCATGCATACTAAATATTACTACATATTACTATCTATATAGTATAGAGCAATGAATAAAACGAAAATGTGCATTAAATGTACTAATATATATTATATGTATTTACCTTTACCTACATCATTTGTGCAAGTTCTCGTTTCATTATGATGTACATTTTATCGCATACAAATAATTTGGCATTTGGTCTGCAAAAAGATTAAAGATGTTACATATTATGGCTGTAAATGCTAATGTTATGCAAAATTGACAAAGGAAATGAAAAATGTGTGTTGCATAGGAATTTAACTTTGCTACTGGGGATTTAATAGACAATAGCGGTTGATAATTATCTAGTTAGAAGTAATATAAGAAATCTACAATAGAACATTTTCATACTTATGCAAACAGAACACAGGGTCGTAAAATATTTGAATGCGTTTTAAATGGACGAATACAAAAAGTTCCTGTAGATTATTAACTTACAATGTTTTACACACTATATTATGAATTATATTTGTATTTACGAACTAGGATTTCAGTAATTGCCTTTTGTAGAGTGGTCAGTTCACATTTGTCTGTTGTTGACTTAAGGTGAGAATTACAGTTGAAAATAGGCTACGCAATTCCTCAGAGAATTGTACTTTCATAATAATACATTTTATAGAGACCGGTTAGGGTTGGAATTTCACTATGGATGAGAATTCAATGAACTATATCTCATGATAGCAAAGCAAAGAAACCAAGAGTTAATATTTTATCATGTGTTTTATGGTCTCTAATGTATTTTCTTTCTTCTCAATGAAATTGAATGAATGAAAACAATTAAAGATTTCAAAGCAAATAGCCTTGACTAGAATTTTAATCAATCTCAAACAAATGGACACTTTAGAAGGGTTTTATAATTTTTAACGCACATCTAATTACCTATTATACTTCAAACCTAGTCTAGTTTCGTTAGGCAATGATAATAATATAATTACTTGCTCAGTCTACTTTACTTTATTCTTATAGACTCCTATTTGCAAAGATGCCATTCTGTACTGTAGTAGATTAGCAAATAAATGATAAATTCTATTATCCCCTCTCTAAAAATGTGTCTATTAAATATTGAGTTTTATTATTATGAATTGGATTACATAAGCAATACTCAATTCACCTTGCAAAACTCTTACACAATTTGAATTTGAATAGACAAGTTGAAAAGGGTTATGATATGAACTATGAACTAGTTTCTGATTTACTTACATTAAATGCTAAAGGACAAGACAAGCTGGCAAATCCAATTAATTTTTAATCAATAGGTATAGAATTTTATTTGATAAATAAAAAGCAAGCAAAGCGTGAGGAAGATGAACCAGGAAAGAATCTATGTAAAATAATAGTTAAGTAAGTATTTAGATTAGAAATGTAAAATGCAAATCCTTCAGAAAAACAAAAGCGTCAAAGGCACCTCCTTTCTGTGGCGGCACTTTATTGTATTATCGTTATAATGCTAATCACATTATTAACAATTACTTTTCGAAGACATGGACATCGTAAATTCTAAATGTGTACTAGTTTGCTACATGAACTCTTTGAACTGAATTGAATTGGGTTTAACGAGTGTGAAACAAACTGAAGGTAAGAGTTAATATTAACACGACATGACAAGACAGTTAATTTAATATATAATTTTATAATATAACAATAATAATAACAATACAATATACAATTGAAAAATGAACTGAAGCTAACGAGAAGTGTTGAAATAATAACTACGCATAGTACCCACATAGTACTTACTTCCATAATTATTATGTACATAGGTTTTCAATAATCTTGCACTTATAATTGTTATAATATAATAATTATATGAGTATTAATTATAATAATGCAAGTACAAAGGGTTTTAATTGTGAGATAACAGTCAAGAATAATTAAGATGGGTAAAATGTAAAAGGAGAGCTAGTTAAGTTCATTTAAATCAAGTGGATGAGAATCTAATAAAAGAATAATAGAGAGGATTTTATAACTCGTAAAAACAATACAGATACATAATAATTAGCAAAGTAGGCATATAATCTGATTACATGATACTTAATACTTTTATGTAATTGCCTATAGTTTTATTGTGTAGATAAAACTCGATAATAGGAGCTAATGAATTAAGTTTCACTGGTTTGGTTATGCTCATAACAATGAGTAGCTAATAGATCAACAATTCTAGCTGTTCGTCAAATCTTAATGAATACAAATATAGGCCAAGAAAAAGAACATAAATAGACTGCCCATGGTTAGTATGTGATAGAATTACAGAAAATTTATATGTAGAAGCACCTTACTTCTATAAATAAATAAAATATGCGTATGTTTATATATATTTGAATAATTATAGTAGAAATGTGTACGCGTATTATAATTAATGCATTTACGCATATATAAAGCAGCCTTTAGCAGTTTTAATTATTTAGCAAAGCTGTAAAATACACAGAAGTACAAAGAGATAGGTTTTATCATTGTGATTAGAGTAACATTGATGTTATAGCTGCACAAATCATGTTCCCTCTGTGTAGGATAACAATAACGGTCATGTTATAAGAACATTACGATGAGATAAGAAAAGTAGAGATTCCCCACGATCACACACTCACATAATATTCCTAGACATTAAATAAGCTTTATATGTAGGCATTCCTTTCTGTTTTCTTCTTCCCTGAACTAAACCGACGCGTCGAATTCAATAAACTGGTACAATGCCTTCAGCAGGGATAAAAATAAGGATAAGTTCCATTTTCTTTGACTTGACTTATATAGTATACCGATAGCCCACCCTCGCCACATTTATTATCATTTAAATACTACTTGCTTGGATATAAAGAATGAATTAATTGTTCCCAATTCAAAATGATTATTCAATTCAATTAATTATATATATTACAGGTGGACGAAAGAAATACTCATTTCATTAACTTACTTAAACACTATAAGTAATAGTCCCCTCCTGAGCCTTTGTGTTAATTGATCCGTGCCACTGTTGATTCTCAGCAGTAAAATAAAAGCTTTAGGCTTGATGGTACTTGTATGTACTGTACATTTTAATCCACATTGTAAAAACTATAACTTGGCAGGTGGCTAGACGGTATGAGACGATAGGAACCTCAGCTTATTTTTGCACTTTGCACTGCTTTCGCTTATTGTTTTATTTCCCACACCACACACACATGAGATCGCATGGGTAGTAATGGGTACATTACTTTACAAAGTGTTTCAATGAAGAACAAGACAAATACTCAAGGACATAAGCGATAATAATGTAATTTAAACTCTATAATGGATTAGTTGATTTGATATATTAATTTACTAAAAATCTACTAAGGTTGATGTTGATTTTATGTAAGTGTAAGCATTTCAGTGTTCAGTCGCATTAAGTAAGTAAAGTAAAGTAGCTAGAAACATTTGTATTTTAATAATGGTTATTACCGAACATGCGAGTTGAGCTGTGAACTAGTTAATTATTTTTACTAATACACAATTCAAAATTGTATAATACTATAGAAATACTAGCACTATGATACTATGTAAATGCAAGTAACCTTATTAAAAATGAAGAATAAATTACTTTCGCTAAATGCAAATCATTAATATTTTTGTCTCTCATTCACAAAACTTGTCTTTGTATTCTCTAGAATCATTAAATCTATATCTTACCTAAATACGCATTGCATATTGCATAGGTAAAGGTAATTCGGTAACATCTAGATTACCAGAAAAGGGTTAACGAAAAGGGATAAGCCTTTAATTTTTCGTTAAGCTGTTTGGGTTGG
>JAQFYC010005186.1:0-15064 GCA_034694165.1 Tomocerus mixtus
AGAATTTATAACCTAAACATTTCTATCTACTATTTATAAGGATATTTGTCGTAATTATGCAGCAATACACTCACTCGAGCGGGCTGTATACAGTGGCTTGGCAGTTTTAACAATAAGTATATGTAGGTAGAATACATGTAAGTAAAGATTTGCGCATAACTAGGTAGTAAAGTAGGTACAAGAGTATTAAGTTTGCGAATTGCGAATTAAAAGCAAGTACACCTGTGCCGAGAGGACAGAACAAGACGCAAAAAATTTCCATGGGATAAAAAATGAGTATTGATCTGTTCTTATCGCAGTTGCAAAATAAAATCAACATTATATTCTAGTATAACAAGGTATTAACACAGTAAGTACACATAACTACACAGAAGAGCAAGTTACTTACTTATTAGTATTAGTAATTGTAATTCATGTAACTAACTGATGTGATGCGATGTAGTATAATGAGACAATACGCAATGTCCTTCAGATTGCAGAGAAAAGACGAAGTATTTCTATCGTTAATATAATATAAACTAAACTACTATGTAAGCTAATAGGTACTCACTTCTCATTCGCTTGTTCGTGCAACTTACACAAGTAGTAATACATAATATTATGAAAACATTTTTATACTGTAAGACAACACTTTCCTATCCTATAATGTAATGTATCATAATCATAATGGATAACTACGACTACGACCAAAAGCTAAGAGCGGAATTCATTGTGTAAGAAATATTCGTCGTGGCTCACTCATAATGATGGACTTATCGTTAGCTAGACGTGCAAATACTCCTAACACAATTTAATTTAGTTTTTTGTTTGCATTATCCAGTCGAGTACAAGTAGAATACAATAGCAATGCAATAATGAATAGGATGTTGGTTACTTCGTTCCTCAAGTACTAATAGTTTGTATAATGTATAGCTATTACTATTCTCTATTGCTTTAGTGACTGAATGATAAATGATTGCAGTGATTGTAATTATTGTAATATGTTTCATACTTTAACTCTCCTACGTTACGTTACGTAGTCCAGTGCTGTAAGAATTACTAATAAAAGCACCCTGTTTGTAATTTGTAATTCAAGGTGGTATGGTTTGGGCATTTAACGCAACAAGATAGTAGGAGCATTAGTAAGTAGGATGATGTTACAGACTAACTATTTATTTAATCTAATGGCTAGCTCATTCGACTTTGTTTCCCTAGAAGTCTACTTGGCGTGAGTGATAATGTCAGAATCAGAGTCAGTGGCGAGGCAAATGCATCAATCGTTATTCCCTACATACTGCTTAGTTAAATAGTTCGTGCAACTAAAAGACGAATTTTTAAGTCCTTAGTTCGGAATTACCTGAAGAGTTCAAATGTAGCATTTTTTACGTATTTCATTTCGGATAATGGTAATTGGCAATTGGTAATAGTACTTGTATTAAAAATATGTACCAACTAAACAGACACGTAAATAGATAAAAATTGCAAATTGTAATTAAGCAAAGCAATTGGTCCATTCCGCAGTTAGTTTTGATAAAGAATGATCTGGATAAATATATCTACCTATAAGTATTTGACGTAACCTATTTGCATTGCTAGTGAACAGCATAGTAAAGTGAAATGCATTTTTTTAGTCCTTTTGATAGAAATTGGTTATGTCCAGCTATTACAATAATGTTCCATGCTTAGTTAACTACAGCATGTTACATAAGTACATAGTAGACCTTGTACTTAGGGATACCATTGCCTAAAATATTATGTTCTCATGAAGTAATTATTATTTGTATATAGACAAAAGACTTAAATATACGACGAGAGTACCTATATGACAACTGACAACAATAAGGGAACTTTGCTCCTATCAGTACTTATTCTAGTAATAATTCCTCTACGCTGCACTTGAGACAGACAGAGGTACCTTATTCAATTTATTATTTACTTTAGCATTAGGGTTGGTAGTTGGTGTAGTGTAGCATTGCATTGTTTATGACATAATAGTAGAGTGCAAGAAAAACATCGGAGTGTAACACACCTTTTCCCTGTGCAAGAGCACTTCTAACCCTAATGTGAATTGAATGAGGAATAAAACTCTAAATTCTATATAGCTATTACACCATGCTGTATGACGTATTTAGTTTTATGTAAGTATAATGTACTTGTTCAACTCAAACTAAAGATCTTTTCAAAATCTTTGTATTTACAATTACTTACGTCCCTGTGAATGTAGAATTAAATATTATATATACGAAGCAAGCATTGCATAGAGTGGACATTTAAATTATGCTTTTTGTTTTTGAGAAAAATGGACAACACCTTCTCTATGCTCTTGGTTTGGGCTACCTACTTAAAATTAGCCCTCGTGTTGGATATTAAAGGGTAGTAATGAATTTCAAGTTAGGTAACTAGGTTCCCTGTAGATTGCACACCGTATTATGAAGTGTTCTGTCAATATGCGTAAAAAGGAACCCTGTATCATGTATTGTTTTAGTTTTCATAATAAATATTTCATACATGAACATATGTACTTAACATGAACAATAAGAAGGAGTAGACAGTATATAGGTATTTAAGTAGGAAATTTGTGCTCATGCTTCCATGGCTGGTGTGGTAAACACAGAAGGGTTGTTTCGCGTTAGTTGGGTTGCATGCATTTACTTGCTGGTTGTATAACTACAGAGTAATTTGCAAAAGGTATACCTAATATGACAAAGGTAAAACTAATGTAATGTAACAGACGAAACATAACGTAAGTTAAGGTAAAATGTTTAAGGCGTAGCAAAAAATAAGACAAAATGAAATCGTCATGATGTCTAATGTCTGTCATAAATCGCAAGTATTTCAACTTGAGCAAAGATACCAAATTACGTGCAATTGTTAGCAAGGAAACCATTATACAGTACACGTACGTACATTACATTAGGTACATTTGTATATTCATTACTACAGAGAGGGATGACATGACATAGACTTTTGTCATATTCTTTCTCGTTCAGGGATATTTTTTACTGTTTAAATCCATCCATTATTTGGAATCTGTCAAGTTACTTCTCTTTAAATGAATTTTATGACTAATGGTTCAATCAGTCTTTGGAGCAACGGGAAATACATTCTAGTATTTCTATGGTATAGCTAAAGACAGGACAAAAATCCTTGTTTCCTAAATATTGTAACTACTATTACATACATATTACATGTGTATTGTATCGTAAAGTTATGTAGATATTTTCCTTGACAATTTTCTTCAGGATGTGAATTAAATGGTTGAAGATCTTGAGATTCAGGGAAGGATGTGAGCATTATTCCTCATCGTCAGTTAATTACATTAATGTTTTAAAACTTAAATTATTACTTCACCTGCTTATTTGTTCAGCTTTTGGTTGTTTACCTATTTTCATTAAAATAGAAGGTACCTGCAAATACAAATCTGTAGTTCTCTCTGTAAAGCAAATTGTTTTTCAGTTATAAAATATAAATTACGACGGATAAGCATTTGCATTGATTCCAATAATTGTGTTACTTACGGTATAATATCAATATAAAATTTTGTAGCACCTTCAATTTTAGAAGTACAAATATTTTAGATAAGCTCGGATTAAGATTACAGTGTAATTGACTGTCATTACACGTGTTGATATTTTTTGTTTCTGTATCTGTGGATACCCCTATGTTACGTATTACATAAATTTTTGTTCTAATTTGCATATACTACATTGGCAGATAGATATCCGAGATAGAATCGTTTTTATCTTTAGCTAACCACACCTGTATGTAACATTATTAGTGAAAATTGCGTAAGAAATTGTAAGAGGGGAAATTACTCTTGAAATTGTTTGTTAGGTAAAATCCGGATGTGATATGCTGCAAATATGGGTAATGGTGATGTGCTGTATTGTCTTTTATAACATACTTAATAACACTTCCCTACTGTAACTGTGCTAACCTTCTGTCTCCTCGTGCCATGTTGCTTATAATTTAGCTTGGCTATGGCTGTACTGTCCCGGCGGGTTTTGTTTGATGATTTGGTGTGAAGGAAGAATGATTCTATACATAATAAGCCTACACTGCTGTCCAGGGTAGCCATCTGTCACACAGAAACTGACTTTAGTCGGAAAGGCACTACTTGTTATTATGTTTATTATTCTTCATGTACATATTAAGTGTTGATACGATACATGTGCTGTATTATAAGAAGCAAACATGCCACGTCCATTGTCCACGTTGTGGCATGGCCCGAAGGTATCTTGTTTATAAAACTACTCAAAAGACGACCCACATTATACATAATTATCTTATGAAGCTTATTACATGGAAAAAGAAGGCTCTTTATTTATATTACATAAGTAATAAATAAAAGTAGAATAAACAAGGAGTATTAATGCCAATGTAATGCAAAGCCAAAGGTAACTAACGTCGATAAAATGGATTATTTTGCCTATCATAACATAACAAAGCACACCGTTGTATTTGTTGGGAATTTCTACTCGAGAATCTTGGAATTGAACATGCAAGAAAGTCTTGGTACTACAAATGGGTCTAATAAAACGAATGCAAGTTAAGCCTCTAGTATGTTTGTGTTGTAATGTATCTGTAAGTAGTAAATGTAGATCGCTTAAGGAAGGTGTATTGAATGTTTGAATCAGTAGGTAGGCAAAGGCAGACAAAAGAAATATGCAAATGAGGTAAAAAGTGGAGAGAGCCCAAGTGTTAATTTGTAATTAAAAGAAAGTCTACAGATTTCCTCACTCACGTCATGTCAGTGCAGTAGACTTGCATTTGCTTGCTAGACTCCGTTAAAAGGGATGACTGCTAAATGATTAAAGGATTTGAGATGAAAATGATTCTGGACATAAATATTTGAAGAGCCTGGAGCCTAATCATATCTCTTAAAATCTTTTATGTACATAACGTATAAGTTCCAGTCTTAGTCCAGCAAAAGATAAACTTTCGGAAATCTAAAGCATTTGTAAATGGTAAAGTTAGATAGAGTGAGGGTAACACGAAACAGTGCTTTTTTGAGTTCTTTAACTATCGCTTTGTTTTTGCCTTGGCGGTGCTAATGGCTAATGTACACCTCCATATGTACATAAATCACTCAGCTCCTATGTAGCCTTTCTCATCTCGCCAGTCAGTCAAGTCAACTCAATTTAAATCTGCATGGCCTTAATGATAATGAATTTCCTCGACCACACTCATACACATACATACACAGATCTCTTAAGGATGGCTACCTACTTACTTATGCATCTTTCAGATGCCCCACTCATATTCTCATATATATCACATCAAATTTCATGAAGAGCAGAGTAATGTAACGAAATGGGCGGAAACTCTGACTCTTTCCCTGATTTCAAGAAACCTATTAGCCTTTATTACGTTCAGTTTATTAGGACAAGGTGTGGAGATGAAATAGTAATATCCTTATTATTCCTTCTAATCTCATTCCACTCCGCGTTGCGTTATAGCTGCAAATTACTCATATCCACTAATACTACCTTGAGATTTACAAAATTTAACTCCCTAGCCTTCAAGTGTATCGTCTACTACGCTTTGTAAATACAGACTCTGTGTGCACTTGAAAAATATTGACAAAGTTAATGATGGTGTACTGCATGTGTATGTATTTATCATTTTGATTATAATATGTAGAGTACAGTATCTCTATAGTTCGTAGGAGTTTGATGTTTATGTTGTTTTGTTGTTGATGCAACGTTTTAGCAGTAATTTAAACTAGTGTACCTACAGTATCTCTAGTTACAGGTACAGCCCAGTAGCCTACAGAATAAGCGTGACTGGCAAGTGTATTGGATTTGTTCAGTGAATTGAATACAATGCAATATGCAAGAAGTAAATGTACATTGGTACATACTTAGGCGACTAGAAAAACATACTGCATTACTAATGTCCATAAGCTGTTCATTAGTTTTGACCAATAAGGACTTGAGACGCTAACAAAGTTTAACACTTGAACTAGTAGATGTTGTTAATCGGCCAGTTGAGTTGTACAAGGCGCCGGGAATAGTAAACAATCATGATTAAATTTTCTGGGTGGGAATGTCTATTTGCAAGTTGTTAAGTAAAGAAAGACGAGCGAAGAAAAAGGAGGAATTGAATAGGCTTCTATCATCTATAGGCCAACTTCTCGTATCATTATGTATGTAGGTATTACCTGGTTACCTGATGTTATGCTAGTTGGATAGATGCATTATATTATTTTGTATGTATTTATATTGTTGCAGCGCATCGTGTGTAGTGTGGCATTGTTAGTGCATCATAAAGATAGTAAATGTAGTTTAGTCCAGTCAAGCCAAGTCTTTAGAAGCAACATAGTTTAGTTTAGATATATTTTTATAAGCGTATGTGTTATGTAGTTATATAATATATGTATGTAATAGTTTGTTCTTCTGTTGTATTGTATTACATTTGCTTAAGTTGAGTGTTCTTGCTGTTTCACTCCTTAGGGCCATACATTACTTTACAAATTACAGCTCTCCGGGAATCTCTGCTCACAATAATAACATAAGGAAACTAGACGAACGAAGGAGATGCTCCGTCCTTAACAAACAGAACGCTAAGATAACAACACCTTTATTCTTTATTATTTTCTTTGAGATGTGATATAGTGTAGTTGATTTCATTGGCTTGGCTTGGCTTGGTTTAGTTTGACTTGGATTAGGTTGCCTCTATGAGAACAAAACAAATGCCGAATGAATGAATAAATAGATAAATAATGCATGAGTTGAGTTGAGTGTAAGTAGTAGTGGCGAAAAAAATTGCTCATGTATAAACTTGAGTTTGATTTGATTTGATTGGGTAGACAAATTGATTTACGTTCCATCTGTGAGGTCGAACCATTTTTCAAAAGAGATTACGAGTTTTCTGTTTGGATATGATATGTGTACGGTACACAGAATAATATGCTGGGCTATGTGATGTTATAGTTTTAAGTATGCGTACTTACCAAAGGAAAATAGAAAAGTTCTGTTACATTTTAGTTTTTAGCTTCTGCATATTGAATTTTAACAGTTATTAAATGGCCGTGGCTTTAAATCTCATTTTTCAAAAGGGAAATACATAAATTAGAGGCTAAGTGAAGAGTCGAAGTAGGGAATGTGATGTGAGTAAGTAGTAAGTATGTAGAGTGGAAAGCGGTGCACTGTGAATGTGAATGAGTGTGGATTTTGTGAATTTTTTGTCCATAAAAATTTATGAGCATTTAATGTTAGCATTAAGAACATAGTGGCTTATTCTGCGAGATATTTTGTGGATAGGATTACAGGCTGATTTGGTGTTTGGTTTGAAGATGGATCTTAATTTAGCTGAAATAGATTTTTGCTAGACTTTCTTCACACACGTGGATTATAAGATTTTTTTGTTGGGAAGGTTTATCTACTATAGTTGGAGTTATTGGAAAATGTATATGAAAGTAACTTACGTAGGTAAGCTTAGCTTATATAATGTTATGTTTTTGCACTGCACTTGAACTTACTGTCTAAAAGTTAGTGTTATGTTGTTTAGAAAGAGTGTGTAGTGTAAGCTATATAACTATAGGTGGTCTTGAATGAAGGCTTGGCTCAGCACGGCAGCCTCTGTCCTCTTCTTCTGTAGTTTAGTTTAGAATTCGTCAAGTCAAAGGAAATCTATGCTAGAAAGTTCTTCAATCTTTCCCACAAGCATCTGTTTGTAGAAGGAGAGAGAAACTGTCGATGTTTTAGGTTTAAATTTCTAACTTCTTCACTAGAGATATCCATAGATATGTATATCATGGTCTTAGGAAATTTAATTCTTAGGCTATAGGTACAGAAATACGTTTTTTAGACATGTGCACCCGCTCACTCAACCTACAATCAAACATTTGCTCATTGGCATCGCATTGGTTTAGCTTGCTTTGGTCGAGTTGGAGTTTGGAGATGAGAGAAAATTGGATGTGATGATGTAGTTGTAACCAAAGGGTTACGTTTTCTACAGATGTGATTGTTTGAGCGTGTGACTCGTACGGAAAAGATGTATCAGTCTGCAGACTAACAGATTTAAACTTAGAAGAAGACTCAAATTGACATTTGAGAATTATTGTGGGAAAGGTTTACCAAACACGCCCAATTTGTACAAACTACAACGAAAGACTGGATTTCGAGAAATTTTAAAACCAAAAATGCGTAAGGAGAAATAAAAGTTTCTGATCCGTCTACCTAAATACTTTTCTACACGTATTGTACATTAGATAGTAATAGTTTCTTGATAAATCCCAATAATATTATATTTATCCTTCTGTTCTATACCATTATGGTATATTAGAACCTTAGACTTGTGATATATATGCCTTTTAGCTTTGAATATACATATAGATATAGGGATGGTAGTGGTTAAGTAAGTGGAATAGTAGTATTGGTGCAAGACGCTATAATACATGTAATGTAACATAGGTATATGCTAAAGGGTTGAATTTCATTTTAATGTGATTCAAAGTTTGGTTTGGTTTAGTTACATGGTCGTTTTGGTGGATCTGGTTTCAAGTTTGACTTTTCTGTGGTTTTGTCGGAGTATTCAGATTCCAAGTAGAGAAGGGAGGACTGATGATGCTGTATGGTGTCTTTTGCTCTGCTCTTCAAGATTGTATTTGTGGACGGTTAATGTTATCCTTTACCAAGGTGCATTTTTGAAAATTCTGTCCAATGTTCTTAAATTGTGAAATTAATTTTTCTAAATCTATGATGCTTCTAATGCTTACCTCTATTACAAGAATTAGCATTAATGGTACATTTTTGTACTTACGTATTCATGCTATGGACTAATTTTAGAAAAGAATATGTTAAAACTAAACTTTTAGAAGGAAAGCATGTGAGAGTGTTGGCTGGTGAAAAAACCTAATACAATTTTATTGTGAAGAAAATTAATATGTCCAAAGAATTTCTGAGGTAGTCGGAAGTAAGGATACAAAATTCAATCCCGAGCTCCAAATACATTGGTTTAGTAAAATCTCTATTCATATTATTACTAGAACAGAATTGCAACAAAATTCTTCTGCTACACGTATGCAGTAGTATTAGCGTATGGAATACTTGTTTGCAAACTTGTGAATGTTTACTACAACCTGCAATTGTAGACTAGTTTAAGTAAGCTGAGAGTTATTGTCTATCATTTAATGCAGCCTACAAAGGAAATATTGTCAAAGTTGATCTATTTTTCACACATCATAAAGCAATTGTGTATTGGATAATGTGTACGGTAGATGGTTGCTCTCTAATATTGCTAACCGACTATCAATTTGTGTATTTTATAAGTCCATTGAAAATGAATAAAGCGAACTAATTCCTGAAAAGGATTCCATAACTCTTTTCCTGTAAAAAATGAGACACTATAACTACCTATGTTGCTACCTTGACTAAAGCCGAACGAACACACGGCGAATAGTAATAATGAAAGAGATGTTCATTCTAAAGGATCGTTAACAGTGTTATGTTATGTTATGTTAGTAGCCTAGCCATCGCATCTTTGTATTGTATTCTGTAGATGATGTGATGTGATGTGAACTGAACTTATTCTCTTCCAGCAACTTTGCACATCTCATTAGCATTCCTTGGGCGTCCATACGCTAGATACTAAACGTAGCTTAAGTATTGGGTTAGCTTTGGCTCTGGCTGAAGCTAAATAACTTCTTATCAGTATAAATGTGTGCACTTAACAGGTGTCTGTACAAGGCACGTAATTGGGTTATAACATTAGTTTTGCCAAATAAAAAATATTCTACTTAATTCCGAATAAGTCCAACCACGTCGAGTCCAAGACCTCAACTAGTATTTTACTGCTAAATGAAAACTTTAAAGTTTACATAGATGTCATTTCCGTTTCTAATTAAATATGAACTCCCAACTCCGGTCCAGCCAAGCCAGTTGCTTTGCTTAGTTAGTTGTGTTGTGGTTGTGGCATGGCTACGTGATGTGATGTGATGAAAGTTAACATTTGCACTAGCACAAAGCAACTAGCATACTAAAACTCAAATATATGGCTGTTATTTATAAAAATGTTTTATGACTTGGTTATTATTGTTATTTGCATTCGCAATGGACTCTCGAACTAAAAACAAGTTACAGCTATACTGAGAATACGGATACTAACCTGCCTTGACTTATAATAGGTATAGCCATATAACAATATAAATAAAAGAAGAAGCATCCTATGTAAATACTTGTATATATGTACACTTTTCACATTTGCCTTAGGTACTCATTTATGTATATGATGTGATGTAGATACTAGGTACCCGTGTTACTTATATATTATTTGCAAAAAGAAGGATCTTCTCAATTCCCATTAGGTATTCCTATTTAGAATTTTACAATGGAAGTCCGTGTCTGTGCCTATGTCTAGCTTGATGCTAACTTAACTCACAGATGGGTAATCAGATTCATAATTATTTCTGTGAGACCTAACTAAGAGGTAGACTGGACGGGAGATTGGTTTGCTTTTTGGTTAAATAAACAGGACGTGTAAATAATAACAAGCTAATAAAATGGGAAGCTAAATTAATGCAAGTGTAATATAATGTAAGTGCAAGATTTGCAAGGAGTGAATAGTTTTAAGAAATTTTAATCCTTTTTCTAGAATTTTTCCAGTTAGTAATGCAAATGCAAATGTAAAGCTACCTCTTCTAGCCGGGCTAGGCTAAGCAAGTTTTATTATTTATCTACTCATGCAATCTAATTTAAAGAAAGTTACGATTAGCAATATCATGTACATCATGTACCCCATACTGAAAATACAACTATATGTGACGCCACCGTTCTTGCCGTCTTTCTTTCATTTCACTTTAGTTTACAATGCAATTTAACTACTAGCTAATCCATGTATTTATATATTGCTACTGACTTGGCTCGCTTAACTCAGTAAGTAACTACTGAACTTGACTGAACCGACTGCCTTTAATAACGTTCTTTCTTTGTGACTTTGATGTACAAGTGCTCAAAATAATATAATTGTTCCGTAAAGAAGTTTAATTAAATGTAGGCGACTAGTCGCGATTCGATGTGGGTAAAAGTTGAGAATTGTTTGATGCATGGGTACTTTTCTTTTGTTAGTTAGGTAATAGATAGGTGTATATGCCATAGGCACAAAAATTGCAAATAGGGTAAGACAATAATGTACCTCATTACTTATGCCATTTTTTTTTCAAGCCACCTAAAGGCCAATGGCAAAAATTGCAATCATTCCATCTACGTAGATTATGCCTAGCTGAATTTAAATTGTATATCTTGCTTATGAACTAAGGTGTCCCAATTAAATATTTTGCCTTTGAAAATTATGTTGCTTTTGCTGTGTAAATATTTTCTGTATTAAATACTCTTAGAACCCGCACAATCCTTCATTCTACACTGAGAATTTCAATTTATTGCTTTGATATTCTTTGAAAACCAAAAAAAGAGTGTATCTAGTCAAAGGGTCCAATGGGACTGTGATACTATGGGCCTAGCACATGTACAGTTGTGTTGTTATGTTTCTTCCTTGGCTGATTTAGTTTGGTTAGGTAAGAATGATTATTCGTAGACATGTATATCATGTGCATTAGTAGCTGACAATGAGGGCCTTCTACTTCTGACTCGGACTGCACTGGTTTGGTTTGGTTTGGCTGGACTGACTGACTCTCTCGAGTTGGATATTTGGATTTATTAGACTTGACTGGAGCATTTATAGTTGTTTAGTAATTATGCATATTCCTTCGTGGCATGACTTGATCAGACCATGCGAAGTCAAACTGGACTGGAGTAAGACTAAACTGGACTTGACCAGTCCCTGTCTATGACTGTTATTATTATATTCTTTCTTACATTATCTCTCTAGGTAACAATGAAGCCGGAGGTAGGTAAGTAAAGTAGGTATTCACTTCCAGAAGATTGTAGATACATACAATTGCTAGTAGTCATATTAAAAACATTTATAAACTTTAAAAACCGGTCCTTTCCGTGTGTGTTGAGTGATTTGACTCTAACTCTATCTACCACAATGACTTTCAATCTTCTTTTAGGTAGTTTATTCATTTACTCAATCATATCATCCCATCCTCAAACTATGTACCTGCGTATACAAGTTCCTATTCCTACTACATTTATTTTCGATTGTAATTTCATGCAGAAGTCTTCATCAATTCTAAGCGTAGCGTAGATTTACATCTTTCTAGATCTTCCTAATGGTAGTTTTTTAGTTCGACATATTTTTGAATTCACGATCTTGATCTTCAATGAATGCATCTTAAGTAACTAAATAGTACTCACCCGGATTATTATTATTGTTGTTTTTTATACTACTGTATAGAATGTATTTCAATCCCAAAAATGGATGGTCAATCTATATTGTAAAGTTAGTAGAGCATATTAATTTTATTTCAAATAAATATTGAATTTAGACTAAATTGAATTATTAGACAGGAATTACATATTAATTAGAATTTCAATTTTCTTTTGGACTGATTTACTTCCTCAAATTAGTTTAATTTATTTTTACTGAAGTAAATGATAAATGCAAGCAAATCATCTGTAAGTAGTTCATTAACGTTTTTTCTTGTGTAGATGCACTGCTTTTATGATAGTCATGCAATGTTTGATATATTTACCTAAGCACCTACTTATTACAACTACTACTTGCTGGACAGGTGAAGGTTTTGGAGATAGCTCCTCAAATATCTGCTTATTGTACAGATGTTAAAATGATAATTTCTCATATGGACAGTTGAGAACACCTTGAGGATTGTTTAGCTCACCTTTGGTTTGGGAACCTGCGAATTCCCACGGCCAGCCCAGTCGGAGTCTGCCAGGCTGATGCTGAAGGATCTCTCAGTTGTCAGTGAATTGAGGAATACCTTTTCTCTCCAGACCAGAGTAGTTGTTAGTAGATTAATTTTGCTATGGCGTTGCTATTTCTGCTGCCTTATATAAATATAATGTTTAAACCTGGATAAATACCTATAGGGCAAAATTTCTCCTTGTCCCTGTCGAGATTTATCATTCTATTTTAAATAGTGAAATGAAAATTATAGATAAGGATGGATAAGGACCTGCAGTCGCTGTGCAGTACAGTACAGTAGGAGAGGACAATAATGCATTGCAATGTTCACATAAATACGTACTGTACACAATAATATAAGTAGAGAAGAGGAACACTCACGTAGGAATTGCATTATATTGAATTGCGTGGATGAATGAATGGACGGATCCGTATAAGCCACTTCCCATTTCTTTTTTTGTTCTTGTCTTGATTTGGGACCCTTTTTGTTGCCTTGCTCTGTTGTTCCTTTCAACTTCACCCCTGGGCCGCCTTAATGCATTATTTGTATGCGGAAGTGTTTCCAAGTTTTTTCCCAAGGAAAGCAAAGCAAAGGGGCTCCCTTCCTTCTATTTATATACCATACTACTATTAGACTACGACCCTTCACCATATTAAGGCTTAAGGTTACATTGCGTAATCTGATGTGAAGGACCTTTGATTCAAAGATCCAAACTGATTTGATCATCTCTCCCTTTTTATTTTTATTGCCTTGCCTTCACATTCAGTTCACCCTATAAACGTTTTACACTTTATATTCTTGTAATGAGTCTATTTGTCTAATGAAATAAATAGTAGGTACTATCTCTCCTATTTCATCTTTGTATTTGTATCTTTGTTTATCCTATTATCATGCACATGCATGGCATAGATATTCAAATAACACTGTCCACAGTTGTTCATTCTATTGAAAATGTAAAATTGTGAGCTGTTTCTTGAATATTAAGTTGAAGTGTGATTCGTGGGAGAGAAGAAAATTGTATGATGTAATATTTCTAAGTGTTCCTTTACCTTTTGTTTTGTCTATTTATTATAAGTATCTATGAACATCTACCTTGTTTATATAGTACACACATTATTGTAGGTATTATAGAAATTGGAGTAGAGTAAAATAATAACACTGATGTGATAAAACTATTTATCGTTCGAGATTCTAGATTCTGATCGTGTGAGTATTTCATTTTACAAAGATTGAACATTGAGGATTTAAAGGGTTGCTTTACGGATGAGTGAAGTTGTTCTTTTTTCCAATGAGATTTTATCAAAAAGATTTCATGCAAGGTTCAATCCACTGTGGCAAGGCAAAAGCAGCGTAAAAAAGGAAATAGAAGGTGTCACATTGTTGTCATCCATTAGAGAAGGAAAATGAAAACGAAAGGAATCGGATCTTTCCTGTCTTGTCAGGTTGTGTAGATGTAATGTGTGTGTGTCATGCCTTTTTGAGTAGTTTGACAATTGGGTAGTTTTCTAAGGATTATGTACACGTTTTGTGTTCCAGGCTGATCCATTTCTAATATTACTTACTTTGTAAATAGGGTTCTGTCTTTAAATCTCAACTCTTTTCAAGAACTAAAGAAGAGATCGAATTTGAGCTTTTTACCCATACCTATTTATGTGAAAGGGAAAGTGGTGATGATGATGATGTAAGAATAAATATTTTACGGGGTAGCCCACAAAATATTAGATTCTTCTGGGAAACCAGAAATATTATGTATTAGGAAATGGTATAGGAATTATTACATGAGCGACTTAGATTTTTGGGATACGAAAGCAAAGACGGAAAGGAAATGCTTAAAAATAGCACTATTCAGTATAGTGCATACCTATTCAAACACCCTGAATGCTCTCGCCTCGTTGAAAGTGAAACTGTACCGCTTCTTCTTGCCGGTTCGGTTTAGAAACAAGATTTGTGGTAATAGCTTCACAGCTTAAGTTAGGTTAGCTTCGATAAGCAAGTTCAAGTTCATCTCCGTCTTTCTAACCATATTTGCTCAAAATATCAAGTTTCATGGATGCGATGCATTTTTAGACTTTCCTTGCGTTTTAGTTTCCTTTCCCTCTCGATTCTGTGCGTATATTCTGTATATACGTTAAAGGATTTTAGTTGAGATTGAAATGAAGATCAGCTTTGCACCTTGCTAACACATGTATACTTTATACTTAGTGCTCTTCAAATGGCTATCACTTACTCCTGTGTAAATGATTGATCTCTTGGTTGTCAGGCGAGGTAGACGTGTGAGCTCTTGGCTCTGATAGCAATAAGTTTGATATAGTTACA
>JAQFYC010005187.1:0-15064 GCA_034694165.1 Tomocerus mixtus
GTACTTTACTGTGCAGCAAAAGTGATTGCTGCTACTTTTTCGTTAAAGTGACGAAGTCTAAAGTCAGTCTAATTAATCAATTGGATTAATATTTCACTTAATATTTCCAATTTTTCAACAGCAAGTGAAATTTTTGAATTACTGACACCAAGAGCGGTAGAAACATTTTTTATTTCAATGTTCGTTGTCAATAGATTAAGTTTGACAGTTATTAGTTCTGCTTTTATATTTTTTTGTTCAGTGTAAGCTTCTTGAGCCTTTATGCCAATTGATTCCAGATTGGATTTAACAGCACCCATGTTTTCTTCCAAGAGTAGTCGACGACCTTCAAGCGTGTCAGATTGCTCTTTCCCAAATCTTAACTCTCCTCGTAGTTCCCCAATCTCAATTTATGATGATACAAAAATAAAATTAATTGTAGATAATTGTTTATTATTTGAGAAACACCCGAAGTAAAAATGTATTAGCCTCTTTATTTACGGAGAATGACCTTGTATTAAATAGAAAATTAACTAAAAAGTTACAAACGTACCAAAAGTTTAGACTCTTCATTAGAATCCTCAATTTTGGTGTATATGCGATTCAATTCAGCAAATATCTTATCGCTGTTAATTTGCCGTTTGTGTCGTCCATTGCTATCAACACTTTCATAACGCTCAAGCTGTTGTGATAATTTCAGGAGACAATTAAATATATTTAAGTAAGTATATTTAAAATTGTATCCTTCCGACCATTATTATTTTAATTATAGAATTGTAGACTTGTTTTACAAAAAAAAGAAACGGATTAAAATTTTGAAAACAAACATTAAAATGACGCGACACGTATTATTACGCTAATAATACATATTATATACAATCTACTAGCATAACAAAACGTTAAAGCACAAACAAAATACAATTAATACTTTTACCTCATTCCGAGATTGAACTGCAGTGTTGTAAAGCGTCAAAATTAGGTGCAAACAATTTCCAATTAAAAGGTATACAAAAATCCTACGTTCTGTCATTTTGAAGGTTTTCTCTGTAGTTTCACTGAGGATTAACTAGTAATGTGGGATCAGAAAGTTGCAACTCATTTATTTATATATAACGGTGATCAACAGTCTGGTATTCGCCAGATATGCTATACATAGGTTCCCATTGGTAAATTCTTACTATTACAGGATGTAAATATTTGTATTACTTTAGTTAGTGGTACAATATATTATACGGTGCAACATGAGCAGATTACAAAATTATTTTTCCACAGGGCACAGTACATCGCACAATCTGTACTCAGTCAAATAAAATTGCAAAACATTGACCCTCACAGCGATGTCTTTTTTGTATGAGAGGTCATTGTAATAAGACAGTCTTCTTATCGTAATCAATAAATATACTCATTGAAACGTTTTATATTATGCATAAATATACGTTGCAAGATCATCTCTTCAGCATAAATATGAATAAACACACTCGTGGTCATGACCAGACCATACGTCGTAATCATGTTGATATCAAAAGTACTTGAAGATATATACTTGCAGGGATACAGGATAATGACATTAAATGTTATGTTACTTAGCTATTAATAAATGTGGAGGGTAATCTTTAATGATTAGTTTGACAAGTAAATCAAGCACATACTAGGAATACATATTTTAGTTAATTTTTTACATTTATTTGCACTTACTTTTGAATGTATTAATATTACACCACACCGATTGTGAAATTAATATAGTTATGAGAAAAGAAAGTTAAGAAAAGCATTTTTATATTTTTGACATTTTTGGATAAATGGCCACAACGTACTAGCGCAATTTCCTTTATAGAATTGTGTGCCAATAGCTTTTATGTATTCCTGGAAGTCACTGTATATGTCGATTTTTTTCAGTTACCGGTCATCAGCATTTTGAGGTGTTGTGATAAAATTACCAGACGTAAAACAAAGTGTCTCTACAGTTATTTGCCATACGAAGTCAAATTTTGACGGGTAGTTCCTACAGTAATGGGCACTTCGCATATAAATGGGGTAATACTGTTAGCCATTTTGATTTCTAGCTGCAAATGATTAATAATTTAATGAATATTAAAATAATATAAAATTTGTAAATGACTTCGCATAACTACTATACAAAAAAATGAATATAATTAATATTATGTTGTTTTGCATAATAAAGAGATACCTTGACAGAATATGTGCATTTTATGATGTCGCCAGAATATGTGGGGTACTTTGCCTCTTCAGGTACATTAAAAGAATTCTTCCATTCAGCAGTTTCCTTATCAACTAACTCCCAGTCCGAATTTTCAGAATCAGAAATACTCAATTCAGTTTTGATGCATCGAGTAGAAACGTCGCTTTTAAAAATTAGCCTTTTTAGAAGAGACACACAGACGCTAGGAATGTTCTCCCAGATCTTAGGGTCAATCAAAGTTATTTTGAAAGGAATTTGTTCCCAAGGAATAAATGCAGCTCGATGCAGTTGGAAACTAAATTTTATATCATCGTTTGATGGTGATAGCTTTGCAATTCCATTTAACATGACAGGGTTTTCTGTTTGAGAAATTGTTTTCAAGTTCAAGTAGCTTTTCATTTTTATTATTTCTGAAACGGTTGTAGAATTGTGTTCAGCAACACTGTTGATATACGCCGTTACTTTGTAAACTATTTTTCCATGGGGGGCTTTCAAGGTTCCTGGGAAAGGTTTGATTTTTCTGATTGGTATAACAAATGGGAATTCGTGTGTTGAAGCTTTTACAGTATGAGGTCTTGGGTTACTCTGGCCTAAAACGTTAAAAGTATTTGATATAAAAACCTTTTACCTTTTCAGCACTGTAATAATATGTTCCATAATATAATAATTCACACGGAGTTAATAGTTCTTCTACGAAACTCACCTCCAAGAACAAAAACCGTAGCCCAGTCATAATTCAATAAATTGTTAGAAAGGTATCCAACCTCGGCAAATCCCTCCAAAGCAACTCGAATTCCTGGTTATAATTTCAGAAAGACATTTATTCATACAAACACAATAAAGTCATGTAATTTCATATGTTGCAGTTCATATTGAACGTCCGTATGCATTAAACAATACTAGTAAATTCCGATCTCGAATAGTTCGGATTAAACCGTACTGATAATTATTGTTCGTTTGGTTTGAACCGTACTACATATTACAGGTACATGCAAACTGACTTTCGATATTAACTGCAACATATACAGATATAATATAAAGAAAAGAAAATACTTACCATGGCACACAATTTGTTCAGAATTTTTGATAATTACTTTTCCTTTGATATTTTGGCCAGCTCTATACCATATTTTACACCCGCTTGGTTCCAACTCTACCTGAAAGCGTTCAATGACCGAAATAGTGCTACGCAATCTTAAATTGAGGTTAGTCTCCTTACGTTTAACAGGCATCCTTCAGTGCACCTTCTGCTTCCGTATTTAAAAATTTACACAATATTTGTAAATTATATAATTAATTAAAAATAGAGTAGATACTTTATTAAAATTATTTATAAACACAATTCTTTTTCTTACGTGTCAATTTGTAGAATCGTAGCTTTGCTGAGTCCAAGATTGGCAATGAAGGAAGAGAGAATGGTACCTGTACATGTACAAATAAGTTATTTTGTAGAAACTAAGCTTTTCATGCAGCTTCTGGACTAAAAATACTGCAATCAATAAACCCGAAATCCGTTACTTTTTTCACTCATGAAGGGCGTTGTTAATATCTGACGAAAAAGTTAACCAAAAGAATTCAATATCACGGGCAAGGACGTAAAACATAATGGTAACTGATTTATCGATTGTAAATCATTTTAATATTATGTATTCACAACGTAAAAAGAATAGGAAGTCCATCTTGACTTCCTTCTATTCTGCATAATACTGAAACAGTGTTTATCTGCAAACACTTTGCATTCAGAAAACATATCCGCAGAAAAAATGGTACAAATACCAGCCGTATTAATACTAGTGTACATTAAATGATTAAATCAATAGTTTTTGTAGATTACTGTTTTAGCGAAAATCAGATAAATGAATATTTATAATTTATAAAGCTTCAAAGTATAAGTAGGCTTGGCCAACAAATTGTTACTTCATGCTGTAAATATAATAGGTGATAAAATTACAAAAAAGTATATCTCGATAGTGCATACACATATTTGTTAAAACGCATTTTTGGGGTACTGAAGAAATACCTCTATTTGAATGGAGAAAAATGAATACTTCCCTTCAAAACCCCTGAACTAGTTTAACAGAGAAAAATAAGTACCAACTTAAGCATGACTCATGACATTAAGCATATTAAGGAAATCGAGCTAAGAATAGGTTGGGTTGGGAACCTATTATACTAACAATAATGCTGCTCTCTAAATGTTTAACCGATACCATCCAATGCTAAACTCTCTGTTTTAGCTTTATGCTTAGCTTCATTATACCCATAATATTATGTAGTTTGGAATACTTTTTTAGGAAAATAGTGGAATCAGATTCCAAGAACGCATTAGTGACTCCTGCGTTACATGGAAAAATTGTAATTATGACATATTTATAAACACTGACCATAATGCACTCAACAATGAATTATACAATTTATTTTATATATTTATATTGCATGTTATTGAATTCGAACATAAAAACAACTACTATTACAAAAAATTAATACTAAAGTCAACAAAAATAGTTACATATATATGAGACTTTACTTTTTTTACATAAATAAGCATTTTTACAATATTATAAGAATTTTAATTGTTTTTTAAGTTTCTAGCAACTGATTTTTTTGAAAACTTAGCAAGTAACTTGTACTATTCAGTCAACTAATGTGGACAATACTATTTTATTGTTGAATCTGATGAAAAGGCAAATTTCACAATACTATAATAGTCACCCTAGGAAACCTTCTTGCCCTTGTAATTTTTTTCGTATTTTATTCACTTCTCATTTGTATTATGATCTTGTGCTTCGTGTATGGCTTTATAACTGCTCTGAGAAAATGTCAGAGAACAATATTTACAAGAATATGGCTTTTCTTTTGTGTGATTTCTTGAATGTCTTTGCAAGCCATAGCTTGCGGCGAAAGATTTTCCGCAAAAATTGCATTTGAAGGGGCGTTCTCCTGTGTGGACCCTTACATGTTTGACGAGTCTACTTGTTAAAGAAAACTGATGGCTGCAAATAGTGCATTTGTACGGCCTTTCGCCTGTGTGGACTCTTAGGTGCACTGTTAATCCACATTTTTGCGTAAAGGCCTTATGGCACTCGTTACATTTGTACGGTTTTTCACCCGTGTGTATTCGCATATGTGTTCTCATAGTAGTCAAAGTGTTGAACGCTTTCCCGCATAATCCGCACTTGTTATTTCTCTCTTTTAAATGTACAGAACTGATGTGGCCTTTCAAGAATACTTTGCTAGCAAAAGATTTTCCACATGATGGGCATGTGTGTGGCTTAAGACCCTTGTGAATATACTTATGGTACGAAAGGTAGGAAGAGCGTGCAAAATATTTATTGCAAATTTCGCAACGATAAGGTTTTTCATTCGCGTGTGTGGAACTAATGTGCTCCGTAAACATTAGCTTCGATGACAAGCACTTTCCACAGTAATTACACTTGAATCTTCTGTTGTCCTTAATTTTTAATTGCGTATTTTCCTGCTGATGGAGTTTGGAATTCCTGGTCACTCTCGCAGTTTGTATTTTTGAGGAATCCGTTGACATTTCTGGGATAAGCCTTGAAGATATACACAATATTCATAAACAACATTTTAAATACCTACTTAAGCAGATCCATTTTTTTCATTATACTTATCAATGAGCAATTGGCCAAATGTACGAAATTCAATGACGTGACTTACACAGATTTGATTTCCCTTTCAGGCATCCATAGACGAATATCGTTTTGATCCAATTTTGTCAACTTAACTTTCAAACATCTTCTGGAAATAAAAAATTATAAACGTACTTGAAAATTAATTGTTAAGTCTGAATAATAATATGCAGATTTGGGGTTGCTCAAGGAAATTGAAAAAACAAAATATATTAACTAACCCACAGTCTATTTGCCCCCCATTCTTGATTTCCCATTTTGCAGTCCAGTGGTTAATCTGATTATGGTCCAGTTTTCTCAATTTAACTGCCAATTGTTTTCTAAACATCAGTAATTAATAAAAGGTACGTAATAAGTGTAGGTCAAAACATATTTAAACAATAGTTTGTAACTATGTAAAGTGTAAAGTTGAAATGAAATGGCAAGTGGATGATGAGATAATGAAATTATACTCACCTATTTTCTTTATCTTTTGATTTAACTTCCATTGAGTATTTGATTTACACACAAGATTTAAAGTTGTGTTTTTTTATATCGGAATGACTCACTCTCTTCTATGGTCTGGCTTACTCGCAGGCGTAAGTAGATTTAGTGTAACAACATTTTGCTTGATTTGGTTATTCAATGCTTCGAATCGGAATCCAATAATATTTAGAATGTCACTCTGACTCTGACACGTGCAAGTGAATAATTTCAAGGAAGTAAATTATTTCCCTCCAAAAGTCCAAGTACCTCTCAATTATACAACACTGTGGCTTGATGGATGTGTCATTAAGCGATTTAAAGAATCGTTTTACACTCACTCAGCTGCATGGTAAGTATAATGAAAAAGCATTTTGTCGTCCACAGTTGGAATAAAAAGTTGTTTTCTAGTTAGTTTACATTTTTATCCCTTGGAAATCATGCTGTGGATTTATTGGTGGAAATCCACAATAAGTTCCTCAGTTACGCAAATGAATTAGTTTGAAATTTAATCATGAAAATCTGAAGACTAAATAGGATTCTTTACTCTCTCAGCTGATTGACAATGATTCATGAGCGAGGGTTATTATATGGCTAACGAAAAATCTGCGACGCATTTGTGGAGAGTGTTTTTTTATTGCTAGGAATGCCTTTAGAGTGTTTTGTGTATTTATTGGAGTATTGCATCACATTTTGTAAATATATTCAATGTTAAGTGCTAACTACCCTCTGTCCTCTATAAATTAATAAATCAAACTTTATTTAAGTGGGTTTTGGGCTGAAATCCATAGAAAAGAGCAATCTGATCTATTATGTATTTTACCAATGTGATTTATATTAGATAAAATGGTGTTGAAGATAAAGCAGAGTTATATTAATTGGCATTTCTAATTCGATTGCTATTTGTTATATAATTTAAATTCAAGTATTTATAATATTGTGATTAAAGGCATGTTATTATTTAATTGATGTAAACGATCATTTGAACAAAAAATAAAGTACATACCTAAATTTACAACATGATGTGATAGTATGATAGTACTATTATTTTATTAATTGAATAGCGCAATAAATAGGTGACACGTTTTACTAAAATATTTAAAAAGTTTATACGTTTCCTATGAGCCAATAAATATAATATCTTTTTAATGTTAGTGCGAAAGCTATTAATCTTCGATTATATATTGAAAAATAAAAATTAATTGCAAATCATGCAATTGTTTTATACAATGATAAAAAATGATTTGGTAATATCAATAACAAATATTTTCTGTAAGCAAGGTTAGACAAATAATTATTTTCAAACAAAAAAAGCTAATATAAGTTACACAATTGTCAATAGTGTGAAAAAGTTTCATTTTGCTTTGTGGCAGCATTATATAGGCCTTACTTCGTACTTCGTAGAAGACGTCAAGATATTATGAGGAGTTTAATTTTCACTCTGTATGCATTTTCACTCATATTGATTATTGAATGCAAAGCACAAAGTAAGTCCTAAAATTTGTCATTCTTGTTTAAAGAATAATTTTACTATATAAAAGTTAAATGTCAAATATTTGTAATACTCAATACATTGTATTAAAAATTTAGTTATAAACCTACTATATTTATTAGGAAATGAATATAATGCTTTTATATTTATTTTTTGTCAACACTTTAGTTAGAAATAAACCATTTAGCAATGGGTATCCTTCTGTATCGCCATACGGACATAATGCAAAGTCTATAACTAAAACTGGACTAGTTTTGTTGATGAAAATAGTTTAAATGGCATATATCACGAAATCTAAAATCCAAATTCTAAAACACGATATCTAAAACCTAAACTCTATAAAGCAAATTTTAATCACAGATCCTAAAACACAAATTCTAAAACTTGCAAAATTTGACGTGGCCGAAATGCGTGAGGTGCCCACCTCTCCACGAAAGTGAGGTGCCCACCTGTGCACGCAAATCTAATCTTATTGCGGCTTGAAAGACCAAACGATACACATACACGTTTGAACACAAACTCTAATGTTTGTCTCAAATATTAAGCCAATATGGACGTTAGGGAAATTCATTAACCCGTTGACTGATTTGGTCCAAAAACACCGACAAGGTTTTTTACCTCCTAAAAGAAGTCGATGCGCTCAAAACTTAGAGCATTAACAGACAAACGGATACACAGACAGACAACACTCACAACACAGACATACTCATATCTGGCAATGCAGCATAATTCATATCGTATATAGTCATTTAGTACACATTTTGTAGTTCATAAAGTGTTTTGCGAAAAACAGTTAGTTATATAATAATGCAGTTTATTAAAATTAAGCAATATTTTGGTTTTGTAGTGAGCCGTGGTATTCCAACTTCATCTAATATGGAAATAATAAAGTCAAATGACTATCAGGGGTATCCTGAAATGGAATTTGGCCAAATGGAAAATATGCATCCTCGAGTTCGCAGACACCCCAGAAGAAAAGGTTAAATATTTTTATACACTTCAAATTTAAATGGGTATTATGTAAGAAACGGGTTTTCACGTACAGCTATCTTTGTGCTATAATATATTCCATTCACCGAACAATAGTAATATAATTACTCTAAATAAATGCCAGGTGGAAGCTCCAAAAGTAAAATAGCCTATGATGAATGCTTCGATCGCTGCGTGGGAAATGACTTTAATAAGGGTGATTGTGCCGAGCAATGTGGAGAACATGTCCATAGCTTATACGGATCGCAATAGGAAAAGTTCTTATTCGTTATTATTTTGAGTTAGCACTGACCAAATTGCAATACATACATAAAATCATCAGTCATGCGTTTACATAAAAGTTCGACTAATCCTACTATTTCTCCTAATTTCATTTATGGTAATTGATAAATGTATTTCTACTCGCTAAAGATTTTAAAATATTAATTACGCTACAATAAATTAAAATATAAATTAATTGAATTGTGTAACAAACAATGTAATGTATTGTAATGTTGCTACTCGGAATTTTGAATATAACAAAACCATTCTCCACATATTTATTTGATATCCAGAACTTATGGTTTACACCATTTAAAAGCATATTTATACTAAACTAGCTAAATTACCTGTGGGTAATCCGCGGCTTCTAGAACACCCCCCGAGGGAGGGCACCTTCTCAAAAGTAAATAAAGATTTGATGTCACTAATGAATTCAGCATAGACGATTTGTACCACTTTTCATAACTTTATATTCAATAGTATAGATGTTAGCAAGTAAAAGTAAATTCAAAATTTTGCTGTAACCATTGAATTCAGCATAGTCGATTTAGTTTGTGTACCAACCCTTTATTCTAAATATCTAAATGAGTTTGGGTGTACCGCATTACGTTTTTGTTTGCTAACGGAATATAAGGCATTCGTTTATTTCGTAATTGGCAATTAAAACGTTTAGTGGTTGTATCATTTTTTATTTATTTATTTTGAGTGTTAAGACTATGTGAATAGCTCCATTAACTGACAGCTTGTGGCACTTCACATTTAAACATTTTCCCAACTTACATCGAAGTAGTGTCTTCTAGCTTTATGAGTGTAGTACGTAATTCGAAGAGGCACTGAAGAGAGTATTGTAATGTTTCGGCCAGAAAAGTTGCACTCGCTGTAATTTGAAGTAAACGTTGTTTAGTTATTATGTAATATAAAATCTGCATAAAGTTTTGGTTCGGTTCAACCGTATGAAAAGTTCAAAATTTGTAATAAACACGGCGTTTTAAAATTTTAAACAATTACTAAATTACCTTAGTCTATTAGTAGCAGTTATATATATCCCTGAACTCCATGCAAATTCGGTGACCCCTAGTATGTCCCAATATCCACCACAACTTGTTGGATACCAACTAGAAGTTGAGACAGATTCCAATGTAAATGCAAGTTTTTTTCCAACTTCAGGATGAAGGGTACTGACCGCAAATTCGTAATGGCTATCTGTTTCATCTGTATAGTTTGCTCTGTAATTAATTGCTCCTGATGGTTCTGTCTGTTCGTAAACCTTGTACTGTATTGTTGCAGTAGTGTCGTTTCCAATTCCGTGAAAATACAGGGCAAAGCCTGTTTGGTTGTAGCGACCGGGACTTGTGAAGACAATTTGAATTAGTGAACCACCAGTTACATTATAGGAACGACCAGCTGTATTCCCGACACTGTGAATAATATTTTTTGAATAGTTATAAGAAAGAATATTATATATATTATTTACTAGAGGTTGTAGAAACTGATATTCTATGTATATCTCTTACATCACCGCTGCTGAAGAAAATGTAGGATTAGATGTTGATGTCATTTTGTATATCGTTATAATATCACAGTTTCCACAGGTTTCGTCAAACCCGTCCTCTAGAAATGTCACTTCAATTGTTGTTTTTTTAGGTGCCACGATGGTCCAAACACAAACTTCACCTTGAGGCGAAATTGGCTGACCTACTTTATAAAATATTCCCCCTGCCAGACTGTCCATGTATTCCCCACAGCCGTAACCTAAAACGTTTAAGATAGTATCATTGAATTTAAAAAAGTTTCAGCACACAGTGAATTAATATTATTATATTATGTATTATTTTACTTCGCTTAAAGCCGGTGCCATATTGAGCAACCAGGTCTTGGTAGGCTTTATTTGTAAATGTGTTGCTCCCTGAAAAGGAAAACATATTTTGTTATTGAAGGTTAAATTGGAACATTGGCACTGACCACTAAAATATGCATCAAAATTTTTCTGTCGCAGAATTTATTTTGTTGGTTTAAAATCGAACTACAATGTGTGACAATTAACTTTACATTTTATCGGTATTTATTAAAATTAATATATTAAAAAATAAAAACTCATAATATAAATTTTTGTGTACAGTTCATAATAGATTAATAATAGGCTTGCTAATTATATTTTATTACCTGTTGTATCGCCGCTAATTGCAATAGGGGATAATACAAGAACCGTAGAAAAAATGACCGAATAGAACAACATGTTGGGCAATTAAAGTAACTCTTGGGAATAATTAAGTATATAGTAATAAATAGTAACTGTAGCTGTATTGTTATGCTCTTTTTAAACATTGGTTGAGAAATTGATCTGCTTGGTGCTCTATTTATATGAATAACTTCATGTAGTTAACAGGTAGTAGTTACATATAAATGCACTTAATTGAAATGTTGATGACATCACGACTTGGAATTGACATGATATTTCGTGGAAATGACATTAACAGGAATAATTCATCATCAATAACAGCAATACACGGGTATATACGTAAATACAGCCGTAATTGATTCCTAAGAGCACTCCAAACTCCATAAGGTTACGCCGAAACACGGTTATACAAAACGCAATCGTCACTTAATTACTTAATCAGAATTGTTATCAATTAAAAATTTCATTTCTAGGTAATGCACGTATTATTCCTGGCATTATCAGGTAGGTACTTCAATATTTAAGTTACAAGTATGGTTATAATTATGGTTATAATATGTAGATTATTTATAAAGAAAAACACACACTTTTCCATTCGCCTTTTATCGTAATGCAATTAGCTGTCATTGCATCGGCGGATTTCGAATACATAATATTACTTACATGTCAAGCAGCAACAGTTATGCTTACGATTCCCAATCACATTCTTTACAGACATTATTTCTAGAACAACTTTTTGTCATTTGATACAACCGAACTAAACTATTACATACAATATAGTACGAAATAACTTGGGGTCACTCTATTATGCTTGTCCACGTTGGTAATTATTTTAAGTGAAGTCAACAAGTTGTTTTATTTTACTGGGCATTGCGTATAACCAAATTAGCAAATGCAAACTTAGGCCAGCACTTATTTTGGTGCACTTTATGTGCAGAATGTCTTTATTTCCCCATTATTAGTATAGTGATGAGAGCATTTACGAGCCCAATATAAAAGTCGAATATTCTTTCATATTTTATTGCTTTGATTGGTCCGACTTGAATTCCATAGCCACTGAGAGCTTTTAATCTCCTGCGATTTATATTGTCCTTATCCGACGGCATAGATTTCATTATCATCAGTAGCTCGTTTGAACATTTCCACAAAATGGCGAACCCGTTCAAAGTAGAAAACAGAACAATAGAACCAGAAAAAAATATCAACATAAATATGATAATTGTTTCCAATTGGAGAACTGTGTACAATTTAATACAGCCGAAGGCACCGAGCAGAAGACAGGCAGAGGCAATTATTACAAAACCAGGAACACAGATAGGAATGAAGCTGTCGTTGAAAATTGAATTAAATATATGCAATCTGTTGTACGCCAAAAGATATTTGCGCAAGCCATTCTCCTTCAATCTAGAAGAGGACATCAATGTAAAGCAATTTTGTAACTTCATGTACCCAGTCATCATTTAATAGTACAAAATGCAAATTTTTGGCAATATTCAAGAAAAATGTAAAAAAGTACAAATTAATAATTGTTCAATGCCATGAGATAGATATACACTATTTACCTTATTTGATCGACGCAGTGGTAGCTCCTGACAACATAAATTATTTGCCAAACCACCATATTTGATGATAAATAAGAGATCACTGTACATGGTACTGTCTGAAGTAGCAACAACATATATTTTAGCAAGGGTTGCGAATTTTCAACAGGAAACAAATAGTGAGCCAAAACGTGATTTCCTTTTATTGTATTCGGTGTAATTGTGAGGAATGCAAATGATATAAAATAATAAGGAAGTAGATACTTCGACAAGAAAATCTCCAATTTACTCTCGCAATGGACACCTATGTATAGATAGTATTATTCATAGAAATGCAAATATTCAAGCAAATTTCCCAAAAATAATTGTTTTACATGTCTTACCTTTTTTAGCAAATGCCACATCTTGCTGAAAACAATTCAACATAACGCATATTTCCTTCGGTTTCAGTTGGAGATTTAATAGTACAATTATTTGGAACGCGTAGCATGCAACCCAGAAGAATATCAATACGGTTTCCATTCCGATTATGTTAGAATTTTTAAAAGCCTGTTTGAGTTGAAATATTTCGTAGAGAATAAATGCTACCCAGAGATATGTTAACCATTTGACAATTTTTGAACATTTAGTAGCAGTATATTTTTTCGATGAACAATTCCACCAGAAGGGTAACAATCCAAAATAGTGCCCAATGTTAATGTACTGCCCGATCCAATTAATCATATTGCTGTTCTGGCCCAAAAATGAATCTACACAATGAACGTCGAATATTTTCCAAAATTAAAACGGCTTTTTATTTGAATTTCATAGTGTATATTTACTCGCAGGAGAAACATGCGCTATGATCTTGGCTTTATATTCGAGGCTGATGAAAATTAACGGCATATAAAGTCGGATATACAGTATATTAATGCCCTAATTTTATTTAGTATCACTTGACTGATGTTTACTGATGGAGTAAAATATCAAATACTGCTTTAAATGAAAGTAGGGTTATATTTTACCTTGCGCCATCGTGAACAACGCAATTGATAATGTCGCAACACCTCTGTTACGTTGTGCATACCCCAATACACATGACAAACAAATATTGTGAAATATATAAACGCTTCTCAGCAAAACAACTTGAAATAAATATCAGCATGAATATGAAAACAGTAAATAATTGAGATAATTCGTTGAAATTAAATCAAGTTTTCACTTGTAAGATTCACGAGCCTAAGCCTTAGAACCTGTTCAAAATAATTCGCATTGTACTAGGGGAAAATTATTATCATGGTGGAAAGTAACTGGTAACTGGACAATAATTATTTCCATAATTACATACCATTGCTGGATGCCAAACTATAATTTATAATTATATATGAAAAGTTGCGCCACAATAATCAACGTGCAGTTTGTTAACGCAAACGAAATTGCGAGATAATTGTTACCTGTTCGGTACAACTATCCCATAATTATAAAACTATAGTCTAGCTACTCAATTTTTAATGGTTCTGCCTTGTAATTATAACATTAGTCAATGCCAGTTTCCCCTAAAGTCAATGGCTCACCCCCTGTGGGTTTTCAAAGGTCGCAAGTTACATCTCCATGCAAATATTGTCGTAGCTTCGGTCTCCGAAATATAGTACCCCCCCCCCCCCAGATTTCAAAATACTTAGAAATATTTTATATTTTTAAAATAAGTACTTTACATCACAGACAACACTATTTGCCATATGGTAGAGCCGTTTGACCCCTACACAATCCGAAATGTCAAAAGGAAGTATCTAACTTCTACTAATGAAACCCATTGAGTAACGCATCATTCAGAAGGTATGGATCTCCTAAGCATTCCTATATGACATTTACAGTACCATTAAGAACAACATGACTGTAACTGAGCGAACCTTGCGAACACTCAGTCTCTTCAATAGCTCCTTCTTCTCGTAGCCTTTCCTATTCGTACTAAAGTTCTTAGATTTTCGAAGGACCAGCTTTAAGCACCAAACTTGTATGATACTTAAAACAATCTTATCTTATCTAGTGCTAATTGCACAATGTTCTCTGAGCTACAATTCCTTATCCTGAATCTATGTGAACTCCTATAACTGAGATGCCTACAACCTCTAATAAGTCGCAACTATGAGATGCAGTGCAGCAGAAATAATGAAATTTAAAACTCTTAAAAATTTCAACTACTTCAAAATCAATTTAATAGGTTCCTTTCACACAAATTACAGGCACGTCTTGATCGGACGAATAATTAATTGCAACTGACTTAAAACTAGACAAACATCAATACTTACAACAATTTTCCACAATCATACA
>JAQFYC010005188.1:0-15063 GCA_034694165.1 Tomocerus mixtus
AATTCTGGTTTGTAAACTTCAGTTGAAAGACTGCTTACAACGTTCATGAAATAAATACAAATACAAATACAAATACATATATAACATAATTTAGATGCAGATCATTAATAAGACCACAAAACTTGTGTATATGGCTAGGGGTGTTTTCTATATTCCAACCCTTATGGTTAATTTATGAGCATAAATTATTAATGCAAATATTTAATTGAAATTAATTCCTCATAAATTTTGGCCGTCTGCAAGGCATCCGATTGATTGACAGTGACATTGAAATTAAAAAATTCAATTTTGCTTAAATATTTCTTAAAGATTATGAATACGTACTACAGATATTATCTTTTGGAGGGAAATCCACGTAAGTGCATCTACCTACCACTTACATACATATTATGATACAACAGTTATATGAATTAAGAATAATCTCGTAGAATCCACGCTTAACGCTTGGATAGACACTAAGTGCGAACAAGTGAGACGAAATATTATGTTCAAAGAACTGTTATTATAGTGATAACTATAATTAACAAGAGTTAATCTAAAAACAGACGTGCCTTAAGTCCCCTGTAATAGCGTCATTATACCAAGACTAATACTTATACGACTTTGCTGAGTGCAATGAAATAAGCCAATAATCTTTACACGTGCCACAGGTTTTCCTTACAACAATCATAATAACATGTAATATTCAGGGAGGCAAAGAGATTGTATGAAGTGCATACAAAATACATATTATTACGTGCTAATTGTTATTTAACAGGAATATGCCGCAGCATTTGGGAAAGGGGATGCAAATGTTAATTCATGCAGTCATAGTATAGTCAACCCATTCATTAATAGAGATATATTGAATAAATGTATTTATTTGCATGTAATTGTATGTAAATGCAAATTGCCTTACATACTGATATGTAAAAAGCATTGATACTGTAGTTTAGTATGTTTATCCTTAAACAAACGTGTAGGTGGATTTACCTTCGTTTACTTAAAACTTTCTGTGAACGTTTCCTACGATTAGTTATACATTGTCAGCACGTGTCCGTTTTGGAGACAATTATTACAGCAGTAGCATCTGTAATAAGTTTATGACTACTAATGCCAAAGCCAAAACCTCAAAATGTAATCAGTAGTTGTTAATTTTTTTAATGATTTTATAATTTAATTTTAATGAATGATGAATTTGTGATTAGGTAGTACATACACTGTGGTTGTGGTTAGTCTTGAATCTTGAATTTTAAATAAATAAACATGCAGAAAGACGATTATCTTTTACAGTTATAAACCAAACGGAACAATTTTTGACTTTATTAAAAATGATAGATGTTTCTTAGTTATTTTATGTAGATTGTAGATGTATAATTGTAATTAGAATACAATATAGTATTTAAGTATTTAGGTAAGGTACACATGATTGACATGCCTGACAAGACAAGCAAGAAATGCCATTATAACATAACATACGAAACAAACGATATACAATACACGGTAGTTACTTACGAACTATAATAATAATACAAAATAATAATAGTTATGATAATAATAGAACATCTAGGTACCTCCATCTCCATCATATCATAATATCCAAAATTCAGACACATTCTTAAAAAGTATTTAAGTAGGTAGGTAGTATAGTAAATAGTAGGTACAGGTAGGTAGTAGGTAGGCACAAGTATACAACTATAATAATAATTTTATATTATTATCCTAGTGTAGTACACAGGTACGTAATAGTAATAGGTAGGTAAATACATAGGTATATAGTTGGTGTATAGGTACATACACATAAACATAGTATTTTTAGTAGACAAGATACAGACAGTCTGCATTCTGTATAAGAACAGATTTATATGTATTTTCAATACTCAGAATAATATGACTGATATTAGGTCCCTAAATACATTCAGGAATCAGTAGAGAGTGTAGAGTAACCTTAAAGAGCGTAAGAAATTAGGGACCGAGTAAAAACAAGTAGGCTTTTGTGTTTGCGAATTGTAATTTATATTTATAAAAGTAAGTAGGTACTTTCTACATAATAATACTTTTACTATACAAAATACAAACAACAAAATATAACAGGAATGATTTAACTGAATTGTATTTATGTATGTATAGAGATAAGTATGCATTTTGGAAGCTTTAGAATTAATTGTACTGCCATACATATAGGTTTATATGTAGATACACTTTTTAACTCATTGTACAGTTTATAAATGTTGTGTGTGATTGTTGCTAATTAAATATAAACAACAATTAAGATCCTTAGATTTTAGGATACGCGTTAACACTTGTTTAAATGCACAGTGAATTACCATATCACACAATACAAACAACAAGCAGTATTCCAATTAATTCCAAAGCTTTTAGTTGTATATAAATCTAGGTATTTATAGTCTACGTATTCTAAAGCTATTGTTCTATTAAGTAAATCTATTTAAGTATAAATTGACATTGACATGGTATGGTACAGAGGATACAAATCCAACAAACATTAATATAATTAACTGTACATTATATTAGATGCTTGATTTTCTGTTATCCTCCTTTTTCATGCATTGGATATTTCCAGTTCAGTACAGAGATTGAAATTATTATAGATATATCATCATTTATATACCTAGATAATAATAATCATTTTGTTTTACAGGCTTTTGCTCATTTTGCCTAGCATAACAATTTAATTCTAGTAAAAACTTTAATTATATCGCAATAATTAGGTAAATACAGTAAAGAGGTACAGAAATTCATTGCTTTGCTAAACCTTATTATTTCTTTGTCTTATTTACGCAAGTATAAGTATTTGTATTATTTTATCCTTACCACAACTTCTACCTAAATAATTGCAATTTATTTTCAATAGGAATTTGGAAACGTTGTTAAGTAGCAAATGATTATTAGGCAATTAAGTAGGTACGCCGTCCTTAACATTAATGACCTGCGAAAAATGGTAAGTAATTTTGGTAGTCTTACGGGATATACTACTAATAACAATAATTTTTACTACATATCTTTAGGAACGAATTTGTAATACAAAATACAAGTGTTTTGTACCTAATTAGTAATACTAATTAGCAAAATTGAATTTAGGTGGATATAATATCTATTAATATAAGGTATATGTTGGTAAATTAAGTAGGTAGAGTAGGGATATCGACACAATACGTTACACTGTATTTAGATATAGAGTTAACAAAGAAATTTTAAATTGTTTTGATTATTTGAACAAATGATAGGCTATGTGGTGTGGCCTACGGATCCGAAATACTTTTGTCCCCTAGTGTAAATGAGGCTGAGAGCGACGAGAACTCCTAAAAAGGCTACAAGGAAGAAGAGCATCCCACATATACGACAAATGCAACGGCGTTTCTTCCCAACTTGCACTTTCCTCATTTGCATTTGCATTCGGTGACCCTCGAGCGTAAAGTCAGGGGAAATCTGAAAACCATAAACACATTTACAGATTAGCATAACTTATAACACACGCAGTTTTGCCAAAAATACTTACATACAAACATACATTTAAAGACAAGAAAATGAAACCTAACGAAAACTTAATTATAGGTATTATTTTTATGGACGTGTAATTTCAATGGCAATGGACTTTTGCCTTCAGTAAGTTCTATGCATGCAAGTTGCAAGTACAGAGGTATGTAACTTAAACTTCAACCTGCTAAGCTATGTAACAACAATAACGATGATTTAAGAACATTTCTATATACCGTACCGTAGGTACATACTTAGTTAATAGAATACACGAATTTAGATGCATATAAATTGTAAATAAGTAGTATGTAGGTAACGAGTACGTAGAAATATGCTGCGCAGTACCTGTATGAGAACGAGAACTGAAAACGTATTAGGTCAAAAGCTAAACACATTGCCATTAATAATATTTAACTTTCATAAATAACAGGTGAGATGAAGGAGTCAATAAATTAACACATCGCATCAAAACCATCAATAATAAATGATCAAGCTCAAATTGCTGCATAAAACTGCCTGCCTAGTGCAAATAAACTACAATTTATTCATTTCCATTTTATATTGACATTGCCCTTTGCACTGTTCTCTTCTTTCCGTTCACCTTTCATCGAATTCTCAGTAATCACTACTAATACCTATATACTACAGTGGACTACAAGGCTTTCTAAAGATCTGCCATATAGTACATAACAGCATATTATGTATATAGACACTGTTATGCAATTTATTTTATGTACGTATCATACTAGAATGAGTGTATTACATATTCATCTTAACATATGTAGCAAGCCTAAAAGATTTGTTATACTGCAGTGCAATACCAGAATGAACTTCAATGAAGGAAAATAAAAATATTTGCGTATAAAATCAAAGTCAAAGCCAAGACTACATTATGTAACAAAAATAAGTGAAAAAACCATGAACACGAAGGTATGCCATATCTGCAGGCTCTGAAGGAAAATATATATTAGCTTACGCATACAATTATAGGTATTTATGGAAATTATTTGGATTTTACTCAAGAGAATTCGGCTGTCTATAAGAACGTTTATGATTTCCATATAATATAAAATAAAAGACACATTTGTAGTAATTATTAGTTAAAGTTTTCATTAAAACGTCTAAAGAAGAGAGCTAATTGGATATGATAGGATGTTAACATTATTAACGCATTTACGAATGGTATAAGTACCTATATAAACGTAAATCACACCAAATTCTGATATGCAAATATTTTGTACGTAATCAATGGACGATTATCTCCTTATTGCCTATTAGTCAGCTAATAACAATTATACGCCAACTGCCAACAAGCCAGCAGGGAACACCAAATGCAGATATCTATAAGATGTCTAATGACTCCTTTGCTCTCTTAGTCACAACACAACGAGCGTTTCATTATATCTTTATCATACTGTAGTATAGTATTGAATTATGTAATTGTGTATTAATGTTAGTGTATGATATGTATATGTATATGTATATGTATATGTATATGTATATGTATATGTATATTGGAATAAGTGTGGATCATTTACACATTTAAATGTATTAGTTAATTGTATATATGCAGGTTGTAGATAGCTAATAGTATGTGGATGGATAATTACAGAGGTGCGTCTAATGATTGACACCAATTGCCCCATTCAAGTTCAAGTGTAGAGTGTCATGTTCAGTGGGTCTGGGCCTAGCTTACGATAAGTTAAAGTTAGACCTACAATATAGCTTATGTTTATAGTTACCTAGATTAGCCAGCTTCAACTTACCACTAGAGTTGCCAACTCAGTCAGCATGTCATGTCATATAGCACAGTTTTTACAGTACAGTACACACTACACACATTCCTGTTCTTTTTGTTAGTTAAATATTCGATACCTATTGTACATACATAACAACTTAACAATGGTGTAGAAAGGATGACCTATGTATTTAATATACAGTTTCTGCATTGTCTTCACTTTCATTTCCTCAGCACATGTATAATGTATACATAGACAATGGCATCCGTATGTAGGTTATGTAACTCTCCATACAACACGCAAATCCCTAATTATTCCCTCTGGCTATGTTTCGTCGGAAACTTGAATAACTTGTGTCGTCTTGCTTTGTTTTCGTGTGTAATAAGACTTTTACCCGACTTTACTAAAAGTGACGATGAGCTGTTTGTGAATAATCACGTCAAGTTAATGTCATTCCGTTCATAATAAATACCATTTCTTCATATCGTACTTTTATATCGTATTAGATTACAGTTATACTCCTACTTTACTGCAGAAAGTGCCTAGAAACGTTGTTTTGCCCTACACACAGCACAGCTATTAGTTTTTACACAATTGAGAATCAAAATGTATGATGCAATACTGTAAATATTTTAATATTCAATCGGAGGAAAACATTTCTATACATTATTCAATCCATCAGCCTTTGTTGTGCGTTTTTTCTCATTAGTGTAGTATGTAAAGATAAAGAACGCATTTTGCATTTATGCAAAAATAATTTCTGAAAACCTATAGGCACTTGCTATACATACTTAAACTTATGATTCATGTTATAACTATTTGTAATACTACTATTGTCATTATGCCTACTAAATATTTGGCATTATTTTGCCCATTTAACCCGAGCCCCTTCTTTGCAAGTATGTAAAACGAAGGAAAAACTCAGCAGAAGATTGAAGAGTTTATATTAGAGGATTGAGGGTCATTTTTCTCATTTCATCTACCTACTCTCACAAAATAATAATTTATGCCTATCTAACTACACTGGTGTGGTTTGACACTCAAAAACTGCGCTGTTGATATTTCTTTGCCACCAATGACGTATGCAAACTCCTCTCTCAGTGTCAGTTACTCAAATTGTGGAAATATTTAACTAAATTGGTCTCAATTGCCTTTAGAAGGTACAAACTACAGTCAACACAACAGTACAGGTTTCTTAATTCTCTATGCACATGTAATTTACCATATTTATGCATAGCTAACACACAGTACACAGTCCTATAGCATATTATTTATCATTTTAAAATTATTTCTAATTCTTTAATCAGAATTCATCAAGAGACATTATTAATCAAGTAAAAATGCTAATTATGATAATCGACAGAGGTGAGGTGATACGATGAGTGTGGTTTGCTAATCAGAAATGACAGCGCAGTGCAATGTCAGTAAATGCATCATATAATAATACTTGTTTCTTGACTGACTGATTGGCAGATTGTGTAGTTGTGTCTTATAACATGGAAAAAGATTGTAGTGGTAAGAAGTGAGATTAAATAGTTTACAATCTCTTACTAACTAAACATATTTAACAGTCACTTTGAGAATGACGGCCAAACTATAATGATTCGATGCTAATGCTAATGCATATTTATTGTAAGTAAGAGTAGTGTACATACGAGTACATACAGTAAAGTTTATTTGATTTCCCAGCCAATGCAGTATAAGTATGTAGAATGTAACTGGCTATACCTATGCTACTTAAATGTTTACATTGATTTGTATGTAAATATGTGAGCATATTGTAATAAATACGTTACAGGTTAGCTTTTAGGTTTGTCTTGTTGTTGCCGTTATCTGTTTCTCTTAAGTAGTTCTCCATCATTTCCTCTGTTTCATGTCATTATTCATTTATTACGGTCCACTTGATTTCTTCAATTATTCTATCTTATCCTCATCGTCAATATTTAAATATCCTAAGTACATTTAGTAGTTATATCCCTATTACCTACATTTATATGCACAAAACAATCGGATACATGCAATGTCGTGTGTAAAGTAAACGTTTATATAACCGCTCTCTCTTTTACCCATAAAATCTACACAGTAGCTATATAGGTACCCTTTTAAAAATTATTGCAAAATAATATATGCATAATTACGTATTTATAGACAATAGACAGGTAGTATGTACATACTAGTACATAGTTGTTTATGTTATGATCTATTTAATAGTTATCAAATCAAATCAAACTCCAGTTAATACTTACTAACTACTTCTAACTCACTATAAGCTTTATGCAACATGTTTTTATATGCAATAGTAATACCTAAATTTTATGTAACACGATTTCCTTTGCTTATTGTGGTTGTGTTGTGCTATACTTATTTAATATTTTAACTACTAGATCAGGCCAGGCCAGGCCAGGCCACGGATATTCCATTAGTAAAAGTAGTAATTCATATATGTATAAGCTAACTACTATAATCAATAAGTGTAATAAATAAATGAGAGACTCGTTTAACATGACGACGACACAGAGGTTCTCCTCACCTATTTAATGTAGTTTATGTAGCACTGATTAGCTTGTTACGTGACGTGATTTGATTTAGAAGAAAAGGAAAATCAGCTCTGTGTGTATCATTAAGTTTCCCTTCCTTCGTTTGTGTATTATGATGTTTCACTTTATAAGCCATTTAATTTACTAACTTGCACATTAATTGTGATTTACTTCATCCGTTCATAGGTAAGACTTTTTTACTTCTCCCCACATGCAACAGTTCATTACAATCAAGATTACTTATATTAGTAGTATAGGAAGTTGCAGGTATGTTTGCATTTTGTATGAATGTACCTACCTAGACACTAAAAGTGATTCTATAACCTTTAGCCGACGAATTTACAAAGTCAAGTCCAGCTCAAGTTTAACTTAAATTTATTTACTACACCTGATTTTACGTATAATAAATATAATATAATATTAAGTACTATACCTATTCTCTTAAGCTAGCTTCTTTGAATTTGCCTAATTTTCTACTTTGGCTGTAGCAGAGAACTCTGTACACGTGTAAATGTTAATGATGTTTCAATGCAATACGACACAATAACTTGTACCTTAAGATCTTTTAAGATACCTATACGTCGAGAATGTCCTCATATTAAGTCACATAGTTCTCTTTGCGTTGCATGTTAACTACCTACTATTTTGCGAATTACTCATTACTCACGACAAATTTTTACAGCCAATATTGTCAACACGTTTTATTTTCCATAATGTAATGCGATTGTAAGTCGTAGGTCAAACATACATATAATATACATGTCCTACTTAATTGTATGTTTCTGTGCTGTGTTTATAAATACTAGTATAAGGAAATGTGCATTGTTTGTATTGAGTAGAATTATTGTACATAAACCATTTAGCAGTTATGCAAGGAAATTATGAAATGTACACAAAAATTAGCTAAAGGGCCAATGCAACAGTACTAATTGTACTAAATATAATCGTAATTAATACTCCCTTATTAAAATTATATGAATTAGTCGCATCCAAGTAAATAGTTGTCTTATATTTAATTTAAGGTATCCAAAAAATCAATGCCTGATAATGATAAGTGCATCGTACTTCTTCAGTATTTTGGAGCACATTAATTTAATTAACAACAATTAAAATATACCTCGCTATACAGTAGTTTTAATCTATGGCAATGTTGTATGTGGGTGTAAATGTATATTTACTTATCAATCGTATATGAATTGAACAAGAAGAAACTAAAGATGGAGAATAATGAAATAAGTGTACATAAGTAGTGGCTGCATGTAAAGAGAGAGCATTGAGCTTGACTGCAGAATAATAAGCATAAATAATATGATCGACAGTAAAGTGACTTTGAGATAAAGTAATGTAATTTAATGTGATGTGATGTCTGATTTGATCTGATGTTATGTGAGAACAAAACGCTTAACTATATACCTACTAACATACATATAGTTTACCACAAAATTTACAAACAGTACAGTTATGTAAGCTAAGTTATGTACATATACACATGGGATGTGCCTTGTTCTAACAAATGTATAAAATCTGATGGCTTTCATTTAATTTGATTCAAATTCCCTGACTGTGCCTTGGAATTGTGAGCAAGGTTTCCCTTTTTGTACAAATACCTTCCTGCAATCAATTGACTATAAAATAACTTACTTTACTACCATTGGCACATAAAGCAGCTACTAAAGGCTAAATCTAAAGCTAAGTTGCATTCGTATACAAACAAAAGAAATTAAAGTAGGTACAAATACTAATACAGTTACACAACTCTCTGTTTTATGTATATGGATAGATTTTGTACAATTCATTTGCTTTAAATTGTGCAGGTCCCTTTCTGACTGTAACTGGATACGAGATCCAAAGGAAACAAGAGGAAACAAAACATTAAGCAGACATATATGTCAAAGCGGATTCGAATGAGTGAGTTGTAACAATGTCAGTTTGAATTTTGTTACGTAACAAGATGAATTTACATGTGAAAACAATACCTACTATTACATATTATATAGATATCTGCAGTTAGAATAGAATCTATTTACTTATCTGGTACCTTATAGGTATATGTATACAAATATGCAAATTAGGATTACCTCATATTGATACTCGATGCTGTAAAATGTTACAGATGTAAAATAAAATAAAACTTTGCTTGTTATAAAGATACCAGAGTAGTTAATGTTAATGGTCCAAAGAAAATCAGCAACAATTCATGCCATAGTATGATTGTGCTATACAGAATATTCTTATGTACAATTTAAAATAGCTAAACTGCTTTTGTTCCTTGCAATTCATGTATAGGATTAAGTAGTTGTAGTTGTAGTACTCAATAATAAGGCCTAGAAATATGATAATACTGCATTATACGTGTATAGTGTGGCTATCAATATGCAAGGAGATAGAATTGAGTGACTGATGATATGTTTCACACTCAAAATTTATAATGGTTCCCGTTTTCAAGTACAATCCTCCTCTTGAAGGGAGTTAAATAGCCATTACATAACATTTATCACCTTTCTCATTACATACACTTAAAAGTACTTCAATTTACCATTTACGCTATTACAATGTAATAATGCATGCAAAACATAACTATATAATTTAAACGATACCATTAGCACAGAACATTGTGTTGCTAATTCTCATTGAATTTTGAATTGGCTGGCACTATCTATATAGAAGCTATAGTATAACTATTATATACGAATGCCTTATAGGTAGACTCCTTCGTGTTATGTTATGTCATGTCAAGTCAAAACAACTCAAAGCAATAGTTATGTGCTTATTGTATATACTAGAACAGAAAATAATATAATGGTTCTTTGACTCTGTCAAGTCAATTCAGTTCTGACACGTAACGTAAAAGTAACTATAAAATAACTTCATCTGTATATTAGTACTGTTGTGTGTGTAGTAGTAGTAGTGTAATCAAAGCGTGAAAGAATTCCTGATTTGATAACACAAAACATAATTGCATTATGTATAACCCTAAATAATATTTCATGAGATTTTTGCTAAAAAGCCGATATCAAATGTACAGGCAATAAATATTATGTAATGTGACGGACTAACTTGACTTTGGCAAGAGAGTTAGCATTAGCATTCATTGGACTTGACTTTACTTGACATTACATGACCATAACGTGAAATTTCTTTATCCTTCCTATAGAATTAAGTGTAGGGTTACATTTCTTGTGGTTTGGAGTTTGGATTGTGTGCATCTTGTGTTGTAATGTTATATTGTATGTAATAGCAATCGGTTAATGTGTTTACTAACACATTGTTGCATCCCATAAAGGTAAAGCACAGCCCAGCACAGAAAATCGCCATTAAGGGTAAGTCAATTTAAGTTGAGTGAGGTGATTTCCTTAATATCTAACTTTTCGTAGATCGGCACGTCGAATTCGAATGTAATTACGGAACACGCTTGCATATCTGTAGTGCATACATATAGAGATTGAACAGAGATATTCTTCGTCATCGTCACTCAAAAATTCATTGTCAGGGAAAAAAGAGAAATAGAATTTGAGGGCTGTTCTATCCTTTTGATAGGAAAATTGTCTTTTTAACTGACATGCATGACTTTATTGCATACTTACCTTAGCAGTAACTAACTTAATTTAACCTAAACTTAAGGATGTAGTTCCTTATCTAACTAGGAAATAGATAGCTACTTTAGTGCTTGTTTACAGGAGATGTAAATAGGATGCATTCCTGATATAATCATGTAAATGCTAAGTAAAGGATGAATCAATGAAATTCCATTCCTTGCAAAAATCAAATCCATCCAAGTGCAATGCCTCAGGACTAAGGACTCTGGCTCATTTGATTGTGAGATCGTATTACAGATAGCTTCAGTTTTATCTCCTCTTTTATGCAATTTGTGCAAATTTTTTATTTCTTATTATTTAACTATCTACTATTGTTTAATTCTGAACCAACGACCGCAGCACTATACAGAAGTTCATAGCATTGCAGTTGTAAATTAGTCATCAATGAAATAATCATATAAAAAATCATAATTTTAATTTGCAATTTCCACCTCTTGATCATAAATACTACTTGTATGGAAAATATTTTAACTTTGTTGGTATTTAGCTGAGATATATTGCATATTACAAATTGCAATGCCACAATTAGGCATTTAACCGGATAGGACATAATAAACTGTAAACATTTTGAGGTAAACTCAATTACCTCAAAATTAATTATAAAATAACATTTAGCTGCACGACTAAAATAATTATTTGTTTCCAAAATATGTAATTATAGTATCTCCACATAAACAGTTTGACTAGTTTATTGATTATTGAGACTTTTACAGTACGTTATAGTTATCATTTCTGTTAAATATTTTTATGCCATCATGAAAATACACTATGTGTACAATTTTCTCCCGTTATACTGCATGGATGACTGGAAATTGACTGATCTAATTCTACCCGAGGTTAGAGAATACATCATCACAATACATTGCTCATTTCTTTCCCAAATTATAGAATTTTACAGTATAGTTGTACTTTGCAAAGCATAGTGACAATTAAAAGTGTACCGCCTGAACCTCAAATATATTAAACTACTATTATTATGCACAGTAATTTAATTAATTTTCCTATTGCATTACTATTACCCATTTGTGTGTGTAGCTTGCATACATCTTTTTATACCGTATACAGCATTTGCTAATAAAATAAAACAGAAGTGACTTCCACTGCACCTCCCACGTGCATAATAGACAACAGTTAATTAGAGATTGCATTACACATTCTAAAGATAACGCTAGTTAGAATAGAAGAGTCTAACAAGTTCAGTTTGCTAAATAGTTTGAAAGAAGAGTGCAACGAGACGTGACGCGCCTTGGAATCATTCATGATTTTTTAAATCCTCATGATCACCTGCACAATGAACAAACGAAGCTTAGCTGGATTGGCGTACGATATACGCTTATTAGTCTCTAATTAGTATTGTCATTATTTTAGAAGAGCCAAGAATATCATTAATATACTTATCCAAGCGTGTACTGTACCTATTCACTAAAAAGTAACGAGCAGGTTATGTAACATTAAATGTCTTCATTAAATAACCAATAAACAATAGAATCAGAAATAGAACTTGCTATAATTGCTCTGCACATTAGTGCATTTTGCATAAATACCTACAAACATGTAGAGTAGGAAATAATAAACTGGAAATACACGTGCAATAAATAATACAATGCAAGACTACATTTACATGAAGTGTATAAATAGATTTGTACTATGCTTATAATGTAATTTCAAGTATATGAAAATGCAACTGTATTTTTAAATTGTTATTGTTGCCCTATGATCCTATGGTTTGTTTTGTTATTGAGTTATTGGCATTATCTTTGAAATGAAATAAGTTAAGGGTGGTTGGTGGAAGTGGCTTTGTAGAGGTTATGTTTGTTAATATGACATTTAGCATTCCTGTTCTAAGTAAATATACAAAGGGAAGGGAAGGAATACCTTTGGTTGACTGATAGGGAGAACCTTTGCACTTATGACTGTACATACATTTTGTGTGTATATAGACACACTAATTGCATTGTAACACTCTAAGGGTTATACTTATTTAATAACAACAAATAATAATGATGTTACTTACTACTTAAACATTAGAGGTGGGATCAAATCGAAATTTCGATTTGATATCGAACAACAAACAAAAAATATGTGATAGAATGTCGAATCGAATCGACCAATTTTTCGTTTTTGTTGTCATGTGGGGTACAAAAAGACGCACCTCCTTTAGAAGTATTTAGTTTCGAAATCCATTCTATATTGGACATTTCGGATTACTATTTGCGAAAGTGTTTCCCCGATATAATGTGATGAGACCCTACCGACGAAATCTTTTACATATGCATTGCATTTATCCAATAGGCATATCTAGGTATATCCAACCGTTTACAATCAAATCTGTTTGATTCAAACCATGTTGACTGCACACTAGGAGATAATTTTGTGTATGAGGGAGTCTATATGAATTCACACTCACTACATAGAAATATCAGAAACAGTTGTAAAGGTTTTCGGTTAGTTTTACTTTGATAACACAAAGAATGCACTAGATACACTCAAATGTGTATGGTACCAGTAATTTACCATCGTAATAAATATTGTATTCAATATTTTACAATATCGAATTAAATCGAATAAAATTATTTTATCAAACAAAATCGAATGGTATCGATCAAATCGAATCAAATGACGAAATCCTTGTTTGATCCCATCTCTATTAAGTATGTACAATGTAAGAAGGGAATGCTCTTCATCGTCACATCACTCACTCTCCTATAGTGTAGTGTAATGTAGTGTGTGTAAGTGTGGGATGTGTTTTGTTTTGTTTGTCGACTTGAGTGCCTGTACGGATGGATGGATGGACCAAAGGAAACTCGAAACAAGCAACTACGTAAGAAGTAACCTTTGGACAATTGCCCGACCGCTTTCTCACTCACTCTTTTCATCTATTAACCAGTCAGCTCAAGATTTCATTATACTTGGCTTTGGCGTGTTATTGTTGAGCACTCGTTCATTCCATTCCATTGTTGACTGGAGTGCCTTGTTATTCCAACAAACATTATATTCCGCTGCATTTGCATATAGCAATGTGTACACAAAACGATAGATAAATAAATACCTAAAGCGTTTACGACTCTAATTGTACATCTTTCCTTAACATTGTATACCGCATTAACACATATATGATAAAATATGATAATGCACATTCTAAAGATCGGAAATGTGTACTAAAACACTTTTATATATCAATGAGCTTTTTACAACTTGCACATTTGGAATCATGCTTTGTTAAAATAGACTCCATAGATATCGATAATATAGAAAATCATTCTGTATTGTAAAGAGCAAAAAATGACGAACAAAAGACATTTTACTAAAAAAGTATTAGCATCCAGTTTCACTCATACCTAAACTAAACTGCAGTTATAATTAATTTCGTGGATAATTAATACATACATAATAATTATCAAAATTACTTTTGAATTTGAGATAGTAGGTACATATGTGTGTATTTTTACGATGGAAGACTATATTTCCGACCTCTGCGAATCAACACTATTGTAAGAAAACATTTGTGATAGGATGTAGTATACAAAATATGAAAGGAGATCTTTAGCTAATGATAAGAACATCCGAAGGAACATTGAATGAGGAGGCACAGAGAACACTGGAGAGTAGGTAATTTGGAGCCATAAGTACTCGTTAGTACTTGGTGCGTGCTTAAATGGACTTGCCAAATTGAGCATTTCCATATCCCCTTGTCGATTCCATGTAGATTCTAGA
>JAQFYC010005189.1:0-15058 GCA_034694165.1 Tomocerus mixtus
GCTATATACTAGTTCCTAATATTCGAATCTAAATTTAGGTACTATATATTATATACTCCTACTTCACTAGCAAAAGGCTGGCTTTCTATTAACCATTTCGCAGTATTAGAAATAGAGAGAGGACGACAGTGGATTTTGTTGGAGTTGATAGAAAGATTTCGTTCCACGTGAGAAAATCTCCGTGGGTTATTTGTTCCGCAACTTCAACTCGATTCAATTCGACGCTAGCTAACTCTGCTTTCTCTGTCTGGGAAGATACGTTATGTTATATGATCCTTCTACGGCCAAATAAACTGTCTATGCTTGTATTACAGATATTGGCTGCCACATTTTATTAGATGCCAGTAAATATTATCTACACTAATTTAATGAATTGTTAATGCTCCAGATTGCCAGCCATGCCATATTCGAGATATGGCCTACATAGAGTTTAAATACAGTGTTAAAACTTTGATATCATGTGAGGGGATGTTGAGACTAAATAATATATTATTGATCTTGGGTAACATTTATTTTTTTGGACAGGACAAGTTACTTTATTTTTTCGTAGATTATTAATGTTGGTGTCCCTTGCAAATTAAGTAATTGGAACTCAAATCGAAGTGAATGTATCACAAGCACATTTTTTAGTGTATTCATTCCTTTTCATAACTTGTCAATGAGAACTTTTGACTTTGCACCTACATGTGGTAATAGTATGAATAATAAAATATTCTTATCATATGTTTATACGGAAGCAATAATAAACATTTCGTTTATTAAGTTTCCTGGATTTCCTTAATTTATTATAAGTATGGAATAGGCAGCATAAACGGTAATCAAATTCATTGATTTATTCATACTATAAGGAATGCCTAGGACTTATCATATCCAAGCCAGCATTCTTCAAAGGCAGAATTCGCTGGAAAGGTTTCGCGAGGTGCTACTTAACAATTTAACTGGTAAAAGCGGAAACCGAGGCAATTAAACACCTAGGATTAATTCCTCTCGATCTCCCTGCCTGGTGTGCCCAATCTGAATATTTGTTGTTAACAAACATTTCCATTGTCTGACAAATGTCAACATTTTGACTGTCATCCATTCAAATGAGCAGCTAGGTATCAAACTCCATGATGTAGGAGGAGTTTTGAGCACAAATTAGTTTGTAGTAGATGTAGAGGCTTTATATTTAACCTAGATTTTATGCAATTCCCATTAAATGATTCAGATTCAGAGTTTACGAGATGTCATTCAAACTAAACATGAACAGCTACAATATTACTTACAAATAAATAGTACCACGAAACTATCAGTTTTGTTGGTGAAAGTACAGTAGCTTAAATGGCATATGGGAGACATGTAGAACTGAAACTGAATTCGCACAGTTCCCCATGTTTGGGGTAATCCGAGATTCAATTTTTCAATTCAACAGTTTTCCAACGATACCCCACTTAAATAAGTGGGTGGAGCCATAACTTCGGGGGGGGGGGGCGATTTCGCTCAAAAAATAATCAGTTCTTCGTTATATCAACTTCTGAAAACAAAACTCAAAAAAGATAAACTCGAAAGCGACAGCATCCGACGGCAGACAGACAGACAGCAGCAACATCCGGTTTCGGAACCACTTAATAAATAATATTTTTGTTATTGATATTGTTGTCCCGTAACAATAATGGATATGTTCTCGCAAAATTTTTTGAATTCCTTTAAATACAAAACTGCATAACTTGAAATAAAATGAATATCTTGGAATCATGCATTCGTTTTCTAAGGGAGGATACTTTTAATCGAATTCGTCCAGCTAAAATATTGTTTTGTTATTATATTAAAGATTAGAAACAGAATTTGACATAATGCGATTATGCTTTCATACGGCTAAATCCTAGATAATTATACTCCTACAGTCACGACGACGGTGACATATCTTATTCATAAGTACAACAAGAGATCTCAATTCTTAATAAAAGAAGTTTATACAGTGTATTATGGTATCACATCTAGTTTTATCCGTGGCATCCTCTGGATTATTAAGTTCATTAAGTTCCTGTCCCTGTGACACATCTCATATTATATCCCGCAATGAATCATCATGTCATTTTGATACGCAGAGTACACTAGTGCAATATTATTACAACTGTATGAATGAATGAAAGTGTGATAATAATTAACACAAAAGAATAATGAACAAAGAAACGAATACTTTATTCTTTAATATAGCAACTTGTTCTATTTTTGTATGTAATTCTCTGTTTTATTATTTCACAAGGAGAGCGGGGAGGCTTTTGAGTATATTATTTGGTATTGGTACATATACTATGTGTATAACATTGCATTTTTCATTTACATTACGATTCCTTTAACTATAGCACTATACTACATATGTATACTTATAAGTTAATACACTTCAATTATTATATTTTATTTATAATACGTATACATACAAACCCCATACATAATATATCATATAATGACTCGATGCACAATTTTACCGCAAAGATTTCAATTGCAGTCAACATTAACATACCTATTGTTATCATTAACAATATTAAGATTATTGCAAAATTACATACAGATTCGCTATACAAACAATATTACATTGATAGTTATTACAATATTACGTACATGTATATGTCGTAGGCAATGAGAGATATTAAATAAGAGTGTCCTATTAAATATAATACCTTTACGAGTATGTGGTATGCAACTACTGTTATTATGTAGATATATTCTTCACTTTTTGCTAGAAATCCAGTACCATATGAAATTTGGGAGGAAATTGCTTACGTGTGAACCTTAAAATAAAAAATTGAATAATTTGACCTATAGTCCAAATTCCAAATACAGGAACGAAACGTTTACACAATAACACACTGTTAGAATAATAGGTAACATCTGTTTCTCCTTGTACGTATATAGTAAGTAAGTAAGTGGTACGGTATGTTACATTAAAATGAAGCAAAATTTCAACATTATTTTCAACTGCGGGGTTGATGTACCCATTGTGTTATCTTTATGTTAAAGCATAAGATTTTAGTCAAGTTGGGAGATTTAAATAATTGCGTTTCGTATAAGATATCTTATATTATGTAATATGTACAAATAGGAACAGTATTGCTATTAAGTAAATGTAGAGATAACTTCAACATCCATCTAACCAATATATTACGTATTCTTCATGGCTTACATCCTAAATTCTATTATGCTTTCTCTCTTTCACTTTCACTCACAAAAAGTACAATCCAGTGAGACCACAATAATACATAGCACACATAATAGTACACACCCATACAATGTACAATGAAACAGATTCGCATTGTCTCTACGTATAGAGTAGATAATACTAAATGTGTGTAGGTTGCCCTACTCCCAAAATGTAATCAGACTCCCTCCACTCAATCAGTTTAACTCTTTTATCTTCATTCATCATTTCTACTTGTCCATTCCAATGGCTTCTCAGCAACTCTTTGAACCTCTTTTTCCAATTATACTTTACTTATTCACTTATCTCTATTCGGTATACGTGCCATGTAATTTCATACGAAAAATTCAGATAGGCATACTAATATTATACACATGAGAAGGGTCGGGTCATAACCAGAACAAAGATAGCATCCCTATTACATTACATTAACAGTAATATCACTAACAACTTTTAAAGAGCCCAACTTAATTGGAAAAAAATTGTATATAATACAAGGGTGCTCCAAAATGTTCCAGGGAGGATTATGTTGAAATTTTATTAAATTAATATTTTTTATACTAGGACATGTCTATTACTGGTTTTGATATTTTTAAACGAGCTTTTCACTTGATAATCTACACATACATTTAAAACTAAACCTTTGTGAATTTTTTCTTACTTATAATAGTATTTCTTGTATTTATTAGAAATATTAATGGGATAAAACACAAAATAATTAAGTATGCTGAAGCAGTGCAGTGTGAACTTTGTAGTATCATTATTGTAACGACACCTCATTGCAAAAGATATTTATTTATTTAGCTACCGTGTGTAACAAAGGTGATTTATTGAAATATTTTATTCTTTATAATAACTATAGGTTTAATGTCATTGTTTAATTTCTTAATTCCAGAATCTACCGATGGGGAAACTCTAGACAAATTGTTAAGTAATCATATTTTCGTACACGACACGCTTTAGGGAAAGTATTCAATACTATCCTGTAATAAAAGTTAGACCACAGCAAGATCGCCTATTTACTTACGTTATTTAATACTAGGAATGCCTCTATCGTGTATCCAATTGCCAACGGTTCCCAACTTTTCAAGGACACCTTAAATGTTGACACTTTGCAAAAATAGTTTCACAAACCCAAAGTAAAATTGTAATTTAAATCAGTAAGTCCTTTAGGTATGGTGTCTAGCTAAACTAAGAACAGTATTATGCATAGCAGGTAATCCTATATCTGTCTCACAACATCAAGGTAACACAAAATCTGATATTTTCCAACCTACTTTCTTCTATAGGTATACCTACAGATACAAATACTTAAAAGTAACTATCGTACATATATATTTTTACATTTACTTTCACATTGCACTATTACATACGTACACTCGCTTATATCTTATTATTATATTATTTTAAACTACTTGAGTCCTCTGAAGTTATAAATATTTACGTTACGCAATTGTAAAATGGCATTACATAAGTATAATTAGGTCTAGGCAAGTTAAAAGATTGTTAACAATCTGCCGCCATCCCCTCGTAACATTAATAGTCTACTATTTTATTACGTACCTAGTCAAGTTAGCAATTTAATCGTAAGTAAGTACAATTGTTTACTTTCACCTTGGCTGAAAACATTTATGTATATCAGTATATCAGTAAATCAGTATATAATATTTATATCTGTATGCATAGCAAGTCAATGTCTATGTACATTTATTCTATGACTATGACTATAATAATATTATTATACAGACATCTTTAGTAATTATGATCGTAACTATTTGCAAGTGCCGTGTGTAAACCAATGCAGTGTAATGTAAATGTAAGATACAAGGGAAACGGGACAACGGCAGTCCCATTAGACTACACCACACAGTTTTACAAGTTTTAAAGATTATCTTCACTTTTATGTCGCCAACAGCAGCTAGCCAACTAGTTTCTGCAATAAATACGAGGAAACTTACTTTAACTAAATACAATTATATTTATGTTATGTACACATTACCTTCCCTTTACATTTACAATTCACTCAGCTCAGCTAGAAAACACACATTGGTTGGTCTAGCTATCTTTCTCAACTTACTTACGTAGCTTAACTAGTTGTAGTTAGTGCACGAAGGAATGAATCTATTAGAAATCTGTGTACTACTCTTCCTAACTGTTATAGTTTCTCGTACTTACTTCCTTAAGTAGCATTATGATTATTATAACAAGTGATATCCATATACGCTTACTTTACTTACATATTTATTTGTAGTATCTGTATGTACGTAGTTGCTTTCTGATTTCTGAAAACGTAAATGTAGCAAGATTTCTTAGCTAGAAAGATCTTGGAGAGTGGGTTGCAGACTTTTGCTGTATTTTATGGCATATTCTTACATTACAGATAGAAGAGCCTAAAATTACTTTAAAGGAACATCCACATACGTTGTCGGCAGCGTTCGGGGGCGCGGGGAAAAGAAATGGACTGTAAAAGCATTTGCAGAACGTTGAGGGGGATTAAAAATGTCTTCCGAAACTTGTGGACGTTCCTTAAAGATGGTAATACATATAATAATACACAGCAGTACCAAATTCCATTGAAAAGAGAAGAAGAAATGGAAAACTACAGAAATGTATGTAAAATGATAGGAGAAAGGAGAGTGAGAAGATGCGCGGCTGCTTACTTGCTTGTCTCTAGTGAAAAACAAAGATAGAGATCCAAGAAAGGACAGATATGAAGATCGTAGTAAAATAACGGTTATTGTAGTAATTATAAGAATAAGAGTCAGGGAAGGCGATGGCCATTGCACAACTTTCGGCAGAATTACTCCGGCCGTCTGGAGTATACGGGACCACTACCGTTTGGTAATTGTCTCGGCTAGGCTTCGTGTTCGTGTTGGAATGATGCGGTTTCTTTGTGTTTCGGCGATTTGTAGACTCGGGGTAGTCTCGGTGACGCTCCCGGTCTCGGGCACCCCCGCCGACACCTCCACCTCCACCCCCTCCCCCATCACCAACTCCGAAATTACCATTTGCATTACTACTACTATGACTGTTCCGGGAATTACCATTCGAACTGTGATGATTGCTATTGTGATTTACATTATTCGGGTAATACGGGTTGTTATTGTTGTTACTATTTGAGTTCGAACCCGGGGTTTTCGTCCCCACCCCTCGATTGTTGTTATTTTCTCTTTCCCCGGCTCGTTCCCGGATTACTTCGTCAGAGTCGTCATATTCTTCATCGTCATATATCCCCTTCCCCGATTTTGGTGAACCCCCGTTCGACGTCGTGTCTTCTGCTACTTGCAAATCTGTCAATCCACACAATTAGCATACAACTTTAGTAATCGTGTTAAAATTAACACCCATGTTTAATTATTGTATCATCATCCGTGTGAAGTACCATTATCAATTTAGAACTACTTACTTACTGTAATATACAAAATGATTTTGCGGAAGTTTTTCTTACTATGAGGATTTCATCTAAAACTATTTTCGTGTCTTCAATGGAAAGAAATATTGTCGGAAGTTGTGAGAATGTGGTTTGAAGGTTAAAGGGAGATAGTTATTATTTCCATTAGTATTAAATATAGTATTTATCTGTCTCTGCTCTATTATTTGAAAAGGAGGGAGGAAATGTAAGTTGTACTTTGGTTTGTCCTCTTCCTGTACCCATTCATACTTATACTACATACATCTACTACTACATAGTTGGATAATATGGATCCGATAGAAAGGAATTTAATGAAATGGATTGGAAGAAATTACAAAGATTGGAGACAGAACAAAGGAGAAGGACACAAGAACATGCTTCTGGTCTACTACGACATTCATTGGGATTGGAACCTAAATTATACTATTCATACATACATACAGTACTAAAATATCCTTCTAACTTCTGCACTTAAGTACATATAATAAGGAACTAAATATTACGTAATACATACTTATGAAATTATTAATACGTATAGTAAATATACAGATACTCCATATTGTAGGTATAAATGTTAGTGTGTGTAGGTCGCAGGCACACAATATTACCAGGTACAAGGTCCATTTTGTCAATTTTGTGTTTTATCAGAAACTACTGTCAATTTAAAATTTTGTGCTGGTTTTAATGATTCAATTAATAAAACGAGTCGAGTCACTAAATTTTCATTATTTTTAGGAATTTTTGAAAATCGCAATCTTTGAAACATTTTATTACAGCAGATTAGCGTAATTTAAGATAAATGAATCATTAAAACAGGAAAAAAAATTTAAATCGACCGTGTGACCTAACTTTTTTTAATTTTTCGTTATAAAGTCAAGAAAGTGTTACGACAAAGGTTTCCCCGTGTTTTAGTAGCGTGTGTGCCTACGACACATGTAAGGTATATAACAGATATATAGCTAATACCCTTGTAGGGTGCATACAACTATAACAATAACATGATTATACATATTATATCCTATATTATATCCTATATTATATCTACGTACATAGGAACACATATTGAATGTGTAAAGAGAAAGCATATAGAAAGCACTATATGTAGTAGTTAGTATAGGAAGAGAAAGTAATTTGAGAAGGAAAGCTCACCGTGAAGTTTAACGATGCTATCGACGTCTCCTAATGAGTTCTTTGCAATGCAATGATATGAGCCTGCATCCGAGCGTCGAAATTTCTTGATGATCAAAATCATCTTCACTTCGAACATGGACTTGGCTATCTCTTGAACTTCATAGCGGTCTCCCGTGATTATCATCGCTCCTGCTTGGAACACATCACACAACAACCAAAAATATTTTAATACTCTTTTATATTTAGACAGACATTTTACAAAATACAAATTCAGCCTCCATTTTTCCTAAGCGCAACACGACAAGAGCTAACTCAAATCCTGTCACTAAAATACATACTTTATGATTCTAGCCTGAAATAATGAGTCACCAAGGACAATTCCCTTTCTAAACACCCAAAGGCTCAATTTACAATCACAAATAAAAAACTTGCCTTGCAAACATGAGATATAAATATGTAAACATACCTAAATCATCTCGGCATTGAAAAATATAATTCTACAATTTTAAAACACTTTCTTTTTCAATGTCATTGCCATTTTACGTCCTGCGTGTACTTTCACTCCCATTCTATTTATAATATTTTAGTGAAAAATGTCATCACCACATTTTTCATTGTTGCAGAACTGCATCCTTGTAGTAAAATAGGTATAAAAGTTAAACGCAATATTTGCAGGAGAAGTTTTCCTTCATTTTAAATTGCTACACATGAATTTTTGGGGGAAAGGAAGAGTGAAAGTCGAAAGTTGAGTTGAGTTTGCAATAAAGTGGGCAGAAAAAGGAGAAAGTCCGTAGAATTGATTTCGCAACGCAATAAGTATACTTAGAATACAATAGGGTTGTATATAACACAGAATAATGGTTGTCATTGTACAAGATGCAATGTTATGTGTGTGTGTCTCGTCTTATTAAACTGTTAGCTCAAGAGCGAAACATTACATAACATAACGGAACATAAAATAGCATCAACTGACGATGAGTGAACTGCGAAAGGCATTGCACTGCAATGTAATGTAAGTGTACTTATGTACTTGAAGAAATGTAATGCAACAATGGGATATGTGTTTATGAGAGTATTCTTAAGTATAAAATGTAGTTACTTATGTAGTGTATCTGTACATATATAAGTCATAGCCAAGTCAAGTCGGCTTGCTCAACATTCAACAAAAACTATACATGTTATTTCTTTTCCCTTCATCGTTCGTGTTCAAAAGGCGAAAAATATTTCGGTGCTCTCTCTCGACATGTCGTCTCCCGTCAGCAAAGCTCATAATTCATCTTTGCTTCCCTTCTCTCTTTTTCTTTCGCATTCTTATGCTATGTCATCTAACTATGAGTGTCTACTGTACGAGTGTACGAGTGTCTATGTGTAGTTTAGGCGAAAACTTATGTTGCGACTCAATTCCACGTCCACCGTATTAAAGAAGAGATGATGTAGCCAAAGGAAAGTGGAAAAGGAACCAGACTTTCCCTTTCTCGTGTCGCCGCGTTAAAAACAACGGGAGAAAGCAGGGAAAGCACTGCAGATAATTTCTTTTTATTTTATTTTATTTCATTGCATTGCCAAATTTAATGTGGGCACACTCAGCATCATTTTCTACTACAATGTTAATACGCGGGCATTGTTCTAGAATTCTGGAGTAGAAGTGCTCCCTCGTCCCTTTCCCTCCTTAAGCATTTAGGTCCGAAGCCCGGTCGACCGTCCAGTCCAGTCCAGGACAAAACAGGTTCCTTCCTCCTTCATTCAACTTAGTTCCTATTACTATCTCTTTCTCCTTGCTGTCTCCATCACCCGCCGTTAGTTTGCTTTTACTTTTACTTTCAGTGGCAATGTCCCCTCCCTAATAATACCACTAATAGCCTTTTTCTTCACTTTATTACGTGTCATTTACTCCTTGTCTTATTTATCTTCTACTTTCCACATCTTCGCAAAAAACACAAGTTACAGACTTTCTACGCCTTCATTTCGCTTTCCTTGCCTTTCCACGCTTCCGTGGTCATCTGCAAATTCTTCTTTTCCCCTGTCAAGCTAACTTTATTAAGTTGTGAACAGTATTTCTTGTAGAATTTGTAATGACAATGGCTTGTTTGCATTTCAATAGAAATGTAATTATTCTGACAATACATAAGTATAGTAGCCATAAATATCAAGATGAATTCTAACAGCCTGTTGATGTGAAGTGCAAACCATCTTGTGGTAATTTACTCTCTATTCAATTTTTTGTGGTACTAATAATGCATGCACACACACATTTTGCATAAATGCTTGATAATTTGTATATGAAAAATTATTGCCGTTTGCTATTTAAATTGAATTTGGTAATTTCCACTTTCATAGAATTACTGCAGATGTTGTTGTGTTGATAAAAATGTATTCTTAATTGCATAACTATTTATCATTATAGGGTATACTATTTAAAAAATTTGAGAATTAATAAAAATTCACATACCCGCATCTTTAATCCAGAAGTGTATAGAGCGAGGAAATGCTAAGAAACAAACATATGATCCATTTTTCAGTTAAAATTCAGTTTTGTATTTCTATCGTACAACATACTTACTTATGTAGTACTTTTTATTACTATACTGTAAATAATGTAATAATCATGGCAAGGACAACTTACCTTCGACATTGCATTCCAGAGTTACATCCGTGTTAACTGGAGCACCGACTAATTGGTTCGGGACGTGAATTACAGGATGAACTGCAAATTACAAAATCCATATAGACATTATGCATACCCTTACTAATCATTGTTTATTTTTTAACTGTCAAAGACAAAATTGCTACATTACAGGTGCAGAAATAAGGAACGATTCAAATATTAGGCACCCTTAAAGCTATCTATAGTATATAACTTTTCTTTCCCCAAAATATATATAATTGTTGCATACGTTCTGAAGAATTCATGTCACCTTTTGTTAATAATGTTAGCATTACGAGTATATCATTTGCATCATATAAGAAGAACTAAGCATATGCGTACAATTTACATATGTCACCTAACCTATCGGCTATAATAAATAATTGTTTTTAATTGATACTGAATGTTATTATTGTTCTTTAAGTCTACATTCGAGATTAGCACTTCAACCTATAAATCTTTATAAATAACATCAGAAAAAACTTAATGTGAAATCACTTTCAATTCAATTTCGTTAAAATGAAATTCTATACCTACGCAGTAGTTTGTGGTGTGTGTGCTTGTAAAGTAGGGTGCATACTTACATAATGTAAGTAACTCCTCTGCCTTTTACCCTCAAGGTAATATTAATGTCGAAGCTTAAGACTTTCTCTGAGAATCTTGGTAATAAACAAACGAGGAGCTTTCTCTCCTCTGGCGAAGCTTACGAAACGTCTCTAGAATGTATTTACTTAAACGATTTTCAGAAGACCAGACTCCACTCCTGACTTATTATAAGAGGTGAGCTTTGCATTTACCTAATTTCTGTCCTTACACAATCTCTACCAAGTCTCTGTCTACAGACTAAGTACAAATGCATGCATACACCATGATCATTTCGTCTTGCTTTACTATACTGCTGCTGTTTGTTGTTCAGCATCTCGAATTTTCCCAATCCTTCCTTCGGGGTGAACAATAAAACTTCTCCTTCTTAAACTAAAGAGAACTGACAGATTGTGCTCAAATTCACTCTATTTCCTAAAGTAGCACATTTGGAAATTCAGCATCATATGGAAATAAGTACTTTAAATTGGAGTACATAATATGACAATCATGTTACACAAAACTTTATTTAGGTTGAGGTTGAATAACGTTATCCCGTTGTTACTAAGCAAAACTCTCTTGTATTTATGATGTGAACTTTTGATTTAAGAAGATGAAGGTTAATTCGCAGGCGTCTTCAAGTTATATAACTGTAAGGTGCAAAACAATACGTCCCGAAATTAGAGAACAATAGGAAAACCAATTTCTTAACCTAATATTTTGATTTCAAATAAAAATGCAGCCTAATTTCTATTTTGCTAAGTATTTTAGTGCTATCCCTGTGCTAAAATGATTAGTACTATTTATTTATTCTGTTTCCTGCTAGATTGATTACATTTTTGTGTATTAGAACGGAATGTGTATTAAATAAAGTCGTTTGCATGTAAGTCGAGGAGTCAGGAGCTCGTTACGATAAACAAGAGTAAAGCACGTTGTGATTTTCCAATCCATTTGTTAATACTGTGAATAGCTTAGATTTTCTTTAGGTACTACCAAAAACTCAGTCTCCTTTCTCCTGCTTTCCACAGAACATATGTTCCAGTCCTTACTAACAACAACTACAACATGCTAGATACAAAATACAAGTTTTTATATGACAATAGCTTTACGCTCTGTAAAATGCATTCAGTAAGTAAACAGAAACAAACTGGAGAAAGCGATTTACAATTCATGCGAAATTTACAGTTAGCTTTCCTACACTCTCTTTCGAGTTTCTTCATCTTGCATAAAGGAGAGGGAGATGTGCAAAACAAACTGTCTGATTTTGGTTCTGGTTGCTACTTTATGTCTGTGCAGGGTCTAAGTGTCTTTTTATAAATTCTACATACATAAGTACTGAGGTATCTACTGTACTCCACTAACGAAATATGTTAAGCCGCATGCATTGTGTAAGATTGGCATGATGCCATCCCACACCAAACGCAAGCTTGCCTTCCTTTCTTTAAGAGACTCGGTATTACTTAGTAAAGCACAAAATTTGCATTCTTAGGAAGCAAAACAAAACAAAGAAGAGGAAGCAAGTGGAGAGCTCATCGTGGAAAACGCAATGCCTAATAAAAAATTAGCAAGATTTAACAGAGGAAAATTCTAGTTGTCTAAACGCATAGAGGCATGGAACTAGAAGATCAGCCAAGTCACACTGAAATATTTTGAGGAGGAAAGCTCCACCGTAATGTTCAAATTATTTTAAAATACTTACTGACTCTCCTTTTGTGAATATTCTAACAATAAGCAGCATTGTATTTTGAATCCTTAATATTATCGCTTATAATATATTTCATCAGAAATATTCAAAAATGCTATGTTAATTATTTAAAGGTAAAAGCCCCCCATTGAAACATATAATAAGTAATTTATTAATAATAAATAAAAAAAAATAGGTACTACAAGGGAGATAACATGAAAAACCATTGAATTTTGGAAAACAATCCGTAATGGGGTATTTGTTGACATTGTTATTTGATGGAATATACTTCTTTGAAAACTGTAGCTTATTTAGTACTTAACAACAAAAAGTACAATATCTGATTGGACACAATCTCGACGGAATCCTTAATAGGGAAAAATTGAAATTCTTTACGTGTTTCCCGTTTCCACTATCTACGACTTGCACTCATATTTGCACTACACTGTAGTAAATATTCTATTTAGGAATACAAGAGTGTGTATGTTGTTTTTAGTTGATATACGTATTTAATACGACTAACAACATCCCAAGACATGAATATTTATTTTTCAGAAAGCCCTTCCACCCATACATATTACATTACTTACACTAGACTCTCAAACTAAAATCTAGAGATCTTTATAATATAGGACTATAATAAGTGAAAGAGTGAAAGTAAAAACAAATGCATATGCATGCAGTTTATAAGAACCATGTAAACACAAACACAGCACATACTTTTGCGTCTTAATCTTACTATATTTATATGAAATCTGAATTTCAGATTTAGATATGTACACAGGGCAGATTCCGTATGAATCTCTATATACTATATAGTCTATTATCTCCTGACTTGGTTCGCTACTCACTTTGAATTGAATAATTCAAGAAACACTTGCAACAATAACAACATAACGGCCCATCTTGCGTTTCCAGTTAAATTGCATGACTGAATGAATTAACTTTGTCAGTCGGAAGGATATCTTTACAAATTCAACGTATACAGTCTAGTCCACTACAGTCCAATGCACTGCCAAAAGTGAACAAAGCTCAACAAATCCATTTCTTACATCTATAAGTAGTACACTACACTACACGAAGCATAAATAACCAACTTATACATAGACTTACTTTTTTATGATGCATTGCACTGTGTACACTCTTTTTTAAAAGCTACACAATTAAACCTTCTTTCAATAGTTAGGTATAACCGACCTACTAACATTACTTACACAATTTATCTAACAAGATTGTTTTTAACATTAAAGATAGGAATTTCTTTTTTCAAAAGTAATGTTTCTAATGAAATACAAATACAGTAAGTACCTGGTGCATTGTAATTAGCTCAAGTAAACAAAATTGCATACCTAAATAATAGGAAATCACTTAAATCTCAATTCTTATTTAAATATTACAAGTAGCAAATTGAGAAATAGCTACATAAGTAGGTATCTTTATATCTGTATAGTAAATATATGTAGGATCCTGTTAATATTCTATATATGTAAATAATAGTAAATTAGACAGTGAAGCAAGATCAGGCAAGTTGTTTGATTACCAAGACAGGAATAAGTAGTACAGTATAAGTAGTAGCTCATGTATTTATGTACGTTTAGAGCACAGTAGACTGATTTGGTAATGTAAGGCATTTATATAAGTTAGCTTAGCAGAAGCGGAAGAAAGTAATTTCGAGGAAAATGCGATTTAACGAGTCATTTCGCCATTTGCCTCCCTCCTGTCTCCTCTGTCCCGTTTTCTTCTCTTTCCCTGCAGTACGGCTTCGGCCGTGTCTCCTTTCCGTCCTTTAGACTGACAAACATCATGTACATATGTACAACACTACACCACCAACTCTAAAGCTCAAGTGAATTGCATCACAAGTAAGTTGACTTTCTTGTCTTTCGAATCATTTAATCCGCTCCCTAACCATTTCATCTTATTCCGAATTAACTCGCCTTCCTTTTCTTCCACCCCACATTATTCCTTCATTTATTTCATACTTATCATAACATTCTACGGAGGAGAGAGCAATGTCCGTATCCGGCATCCCCTAATATACTAAAACTAACTGACTATTATTTATATAAAGGCTCCTTGCACACTTGCATTGAATTACCAACTTAACTACTTACTACATTTCTTAAATTAGTCATTGCACATAGCGCATATAAATATAAATAGCATTGCATTTTTAGTATCTACGGTTAAAATAAAGCTTTTCTACACAGGCATGCTTACGAGGGTATTTAGTTACTCTCTTCTATAGTATAAATGGCATAAATGCATTTATAATAAACATTAGTCACTTAATTTAATGCAAATTGCGTATAGTCATTTGCACTCGCATTTTTCATCCGTATTTTACAAGCACAATGTGAAAAATAGCTTCCCCAGATAGTTTAAATATAAAAACACGGAGTATGTGTACGATTTTTAAAAAGTGAG